>JAMXBB010000005.1:78050413-78108750 GCA_024138015.1 Lumnitzera littorea
TGTATAGTTAGTATATACCTCTTTTTAGGTTATGTACATAATGGGTATTTATATACAAGAGTACCCATACATGTATCCCTTAAGTATATTTTTGTATTCCCATGCTTAAGCATATGTATATATGCTCTTTCTCCATTTAGCTAAGGATTTATACACTTATACTATGGGTTTCACTAAAACCCAAATATGTACACTCCATATATACTCACTTAATGTATGTACATGGGTATTTCTACACGTATAACCAAGTATTTCTACACTCTAAACATAAATATAAAGCTTTCTATCACCAACAACACATATGAACATATCACATAAACTTACTACACTAACTTAGCCTATTCATCTAACTACTAAATAAGTTAAGAAATTACACAACAACATACCTTTCTCATGCTTGTTATATGAAAAGGAAAGCTAGTGTGTTATTGATTTGTGTTAGTAGGTAAAGTTGTGAAAGTGAAATTGGAAGAGTTGAAAAGGACAAAGCAAAAGGGGACGCTCACGGTGGCATCCCCCGACTAACCTCAACAAATAAGCCATCCTGTAGCAAAAGTCCAAGGGGGTGTAAGCCTAAGCTTAATGAGTAAAACCCTTAACTACACCACATGCAAGTTATAAATATATTATATTCATGCATATGAATGAATGGACAAATAGAATGCCAAACAATACGTATAATTAACTAATCAATATATGCAACTTAGATTTAATACCCTCCAAAGTCAAGGCTAGAGTATACACGACATCAATCAAATCTAGGTACTATATTAGAACTTACTTTACTATGGAACTCCACATTCTATACTTAAATCAAACAAGTCCTTTATTTTCGTAAAAACTAAGTTCTAGTATAATCGTGAGTGGGCCCCCGCAATCCATACTCACCCCTAAACGGAGGCCTCTAAACTCGACCCTTAGCTAGGCGGTTGGCGCCTCCAACGCCTAATATTCCCGCAAGCCAGGGTAAGGTCACTTTGTACAAGTGCACTGTACAGAACCAATAAATTTATAAAAACAACCCCCGAATGGCCTCTTTCTACCTCTATGTAATGTGACGGCTGGAATTATGTCTATGTAATGCATGTTGATGCATGTACCAGTTTCTTCTTATGAGCCGAGTATAGTTAAGTCCAATTATGATGAGACTATCCAATAGTACACACAATCATTATCTATACTATCATATAACAACAAAGTATTATTTGTACTTAAGGTAAATTCACAACTCAATACATAATAACATACACAAGTATTTCTCAACTCCACACAAGAATCAATTAACAATATCATTTAAGTCTACTATCTGCAATTACATATAAGCATGGAATTATAGGGTAAATACTCACTCGGCCGTAACGACTCGCTCTAGTCGTAGTAATCAATCGAGAGATCCTCGCCCACGTTGAGATCACCTGATTATTACAATATAATAACAATAATAAGCAATTGAATTAACTAGTAATTATAGATATCTATTTAAATAATTCTACTTAGATTACTATCAATTTTTATCCAATTAGACTTTATTACTAATTGTATGTAACTTTTTCATTCTATTTATGATATTTTCGAATTTATAGTCATTTTTTTTATCGTTTTTTTACGTACGTTCACATGGTGATGTCCATTTTGGACGTTAAAACCCGTGTTTTATGATATAGACTAAATTTGTTGAAATTCTAACTATTGAAGCTTAATTATTCTTATTAGCTAGTTTTATATTCTATATTAGTAGTTAATGATTTCATTAGCCATTAATTCTTATACTTAAATGATCTTATGGTTTATTATCTTAGAGGCTTATGTCATCGCTTATGTCATCATTTGATTATGTCATTGCTTACATCGTCATTTGATTATGTCATTGCTTATATCGTTATTTGACTATGTACTCTTATCCTTATGTATTCATTCACTTTATACATATGTTATATATATATATATATACTTATACTTCTAACATATTAGTATGTATACTTATGTACTTGTACATATACTAGTATACACATATGGTAACATACGTAATTTTATACGTATTTCTGTATGCCTAATGTTCCCTCTTAAGAAAGCTTCATAATTTCATATTTTTTGCACTTTAAGGATGTATTTAGTAAGGTATATGTATGTATAGTTAGTATATACTTCTTTTTATGTTATGTACATAAAAGATACTTATGTATAAGGGTCTTTATCCATGTATTTATTATGTCTACTCTTATATACACATACTTAAGTATATGTACATGTGTTCTTCTTCTTCTAATTACCTAAGGATTCATACACTTCTAAGCATAAAAATTGAAACTTTATTCCTTCAATAACATATATGTACATATCACATAAACTTCCTACACTAACCTAACATTTACATCTAACTACTGAATAAGATAAGAAATTATATAATAACATACCTTTCTCTTACTTGTAATATGAAAAGGAAAGCTAGTAAATATGTGTTATTGGTTTGTATTGGTAAGTAGAGTTGTAAAAGTGAAATTGGAAAAGTTGAAGGGGATAAAGAAAAAAGGAAAGCTTATGGTTTGGGAATGGGGAAAAAAAGTTGTGTTTGTGTTGTTTTGTGTTTTAAAAGAACGAAGACAAGTGGGGTCTATGGTGAGACAAAAGTGAACGACCACAAAGGAAAGGAAAAGGGGGAAAAATTCTAAAAGAAAAGAAAAGAAATCAATAGAAAGAAAGAGAAGATTATAGTGTGATAATGACATATATGTTGACTTAGTCAACCTTTGACTTGGTCAACATTTCAAAATTACACGTAATCTAAGTGTATATAATGAAATAATTAGGGGAAATTAGGAAGAAAATTAAGAAAATGAGAGGAAACATGGGGTTTAGTGAAATAATTAATAAGGATAGGTAATGAGATATTCCTTTAGATATTTATATCCTATATAAATCATTTGGTAGACTATTTAATGTAATTATCATGAAAAGTGTCATTTATAGTATTAATACTTACTACATGTAACATAAGCATCAACTAAGCTCTTAACTCTATGTAATACTAACCTATTTATATACGTAGAAGATGAATGTGATCTATGATGCAATATCTTAGTTTCTAAGGGATTACTTTAGTATTATATGTATTTATGAATGATTAAAAGTTATCTTTAATCTTTTACCAATGATTTGGTATAATACTAAGGTTATATTATCAATTAAGGTTTTAGGATAAATTATAGTAAATTAGTGCTTTTATATCCTTAAAGTTATAGTTTTAGGGTTTTTATCACTTTCGAATGAAATCTTTAGTGTTTACATATGTTTAAGGTAGAAAAATTTTACACACAATTGATTAATTATTTTATGGTTTTCACTTTCACTAGCCTTATTAACTCCTAGAAATATCTAACACACTTAAGTCTACTTCAGATGTTAGGTCAAAAAATTTAGAGGTTTACAATTGTGATAAATCCTCTCATTTGGACCGGTTAATGAGTCACATCTAACCTTCATTTGGAACTACGAGCAACATTTAGTGTTCGTGAGTTATATCGAACTCTATTTTGAGCTCAAACCCTTGCTTGTGTTTATGTCTTGGTGAGTTATATCCATCTATATTCACTATTAAAACCCTTCCTATTTTTCGTAGCCATTTTCTTTGAATACCCATTCTTGTTCGTTTCTAAATCTATTGCCTTTTCTTATTTCGATCCTTATCATGTAAGCAGGACCGAAGCTGAGCTCTAGAATGTATATTTTGTCCAAAGGAGGAGCTTGAAGTAGTTAGGTGTATTCTTCCAAAGTTAGACTAATTAGGTGTGGCCTAAAGTGAAATGCCACTTCTTTGGGCTCTTAGAAATGGACTAAGGCCCTCACTAGCATGATGTTGACATTTACCTTGATTAGTGAGAGTACAAGTTTAATCTTATTGGTAATAAACTCTTGTTCTCTTAGGTTGAAGGTTTGAAACCATTGGTTGAGTATGGGCTTTAGGTTTATGGGTTTGTGGACATGAATCTCCATGGTGAAGACATTGGTGTTGGATGAGCTGGCCATCTCTAAAAGATTACAAGAAAAGCATAAATTACAAAAGAAAGACTATTTATATGAAAAGAAATTACAAAAGATTTCCTATGTATATGAATTCTAGGAAAAATACAGGGAAAGAAACTCTAGATTTTGTCATTTTTTTTATTATAACATTGCCGCCTTGTTAGTTATTCATCAACCCCGTAGAATGTATGTAAAAAAGGGTAAGTTCTAGAGGTCCTTAAACCTTGTGACCTCATACGTTTATAAAAAAAAACGGCTTCTTAGTCACATCAAAGTTTAAGTAGGGTAACTTAATTGGTCCTAAACGATAGTTGCCCCACTACGCCCAAAACTTACACAATGGCTCTCCGTCCTAAGGTTCTAAGATAGCCCAAGTTTAACCGCATCTATCATGCATTCATGGTACAAAAATAAATCCCCTCCACCCCCCACTTTAAAATAAAATTAAACCCATAAAAACATTAGCACGATTATGATACAAATAACAAAGAATGAAAAAGTAAATAAATTACACTAAGGTGATTTTTATAGGTTAATTTTAATTTTGGAAAGTTAGATGGCTAACCCTCTTAACAAATCTCTAATGAAGTCGCCAAGCTGTTAAGCTTGTTTTTTCACTCCCGATTCTTTTTAAATTAGGTCTTCTTTAAACCGATCAGTATTAAACCCTAGTCAAGGTACCTTAGTCAACTTGTTTCCCTAGTCAACTTGTTTGAACCTTGACTAAGGTTTTAAAGAAAACCAATTTTTATTTGAAAATGTATTGAAACTGCCACCCAACTTAAGTCGGGAAAAAAGTTTTAAGTTATAACTAATTGAGTAGATTGATTATAATTTAATTACTGGTCTACCGATCAAACCAATTTTATAAAAAAAAAATTAGAAACTAGAGATTTGAATCAAAGGGTTAAGTTTTTTAAACTCTTACGAGTACCATTAACTTACTGAATTTAATTTTAACCATAAAAATCACCTTTCAATAAAACAAAACTCGATTATTTAACCAAATTAGATAACTTGAGTAATCTAAATTAAAAAAAAAAAAGGAAAAATTTTATTTTTTTATTGTTGCCCCATAGGTGTCTATATATCTGCTATTTAAGATCAAACATATATAGTTCTTTTTCATAAAAACCTTAGTGGATTGGGTTTGTTTTAATTCTGAAAATATATTGGATTTATATTTTTAATTCAATTTGATTTATTTAAGGAAATTTCTAAAAGGAAAGTCCTATATTAGAAATTTTATTTTTTTGAAAAGTTCTAAAGGGCTCTAATTTTTAAAAAAGTCCAATTATTTTTATTTATTTTGGAAGAACTTGATTTTTCTAAGTGTTGAAAAAAAAAATGATTTTCATTTATTAACTTATTTATTTTTATTTTCATTATTTTTTATATTATCTTATTTATTATTTTTATTTTTATTCTATTTTATCTATTAAACTAAAAAATAAATAAATAAATAAACTACTTTTTTCTCTCTTTTTTCCTTTTCTTCCTTTCTTTTTTTCTTTTTTCTTCTTTTTTCTTTTTCTTCTTTTTTTTTATTATACTTACATTCACAATTATATAAAATAAAAAAAATGACAATGCTAGAAATATAAAAAAAAAAAAACAACAACAACTAAATAATAAAATAAAAAGAAATAAATAAATAAATGAAAAAACTGAGCTTTGGATGCAGTAGGCGTGCGGGTCCAACCTGGAGCGGATTTCAAGTCGAACTTGGTTCATGGATTAGATCTCAGGTTAGGTTCGAATCATCTCTAATTTCTCCTTTAACACTTGTCACGCCCCGAACAAGAAGAGTCATAACAGTCCCGCCGTGTAAACTAATCTAAGATAGAAGCTGACCTCACATCTGCTATCGTAGACGCAATTTACACAAGGCGCACAACTTAACCAGCTTGAAACGTCTGTTCTGATATCTGTTAATATCCAAACCTGTGGTAGAGCTTTAACAAAATACTTGTTCTATACAATCTGTAGTTTAGTACTACAACAGTAATTATACAACATTTCAAGTCCAAGGGTAAAGATTACAATCAGAGTCTTTTAAAAACCACAGGTTATACGATTTATATACAATAAGTTAGAAAACTAGTGGGCTCCTAGGAAATTCCCATTTAGTTTTCTAAAAAAACTTAAAAACAAAGCGAAAGCTCAGGTTCAGTTTAATTCCTCGTTCCTCACTTTCCCACACAGCAGCACACTAACCTGAGAACGGTGGTACCGGAACATCTTTTATCTTCACTCAGTACCTGCAAAAGAGTCTGTTGGGGTGTGAGCACAACTAGCTCAGTAAGTGGGGCGGAGTCAGAAGAGTACTATACAATCACAAATAAGGTTAATAATTATGATGAAATGCAATGCAATCACTCAAATGAAAACATCGCACAGTGTTAACCGGTCTACTGTGAGGTTAGAGAAATTTCATCCGCTCCAACCCGGATTGAGGAGTTTCATCGCGACTCAAGTTAAACCAAACCCGGGCTTGTGCAATGGAGAACACCCCCCTCCCAGGACCGCCTTCGAACCACGGCCCCCAACCTTGCCGCGACCTCCTCGCCTATCACTTAGTTCGACTAAGGATGGGGAAAGGACCATTTCAGCTATCCTCATCGAAGGAAGTCGGTGTTTGGCTTAACACTCTTAATCGTTTCCTCTAACGGGTGATTATGCGTGACCGATTATGCATGACCAATTACACTTTAGTCGAATAATCATTAGAGATAATTAGGGGTGATCAATAAGTTCACACAATACAGAATCCATGCAAATATGCAGAACAGCACACCAAGGAGTTGAACTCCTGTCACAACAGAGTATCATTCACACACATAGCATACGCATAATCATCTAACTACAAACACAACCAGAAGTACTCTTGGGTCTCCGGATATTTTTAAAATAGTACCCAAACAGCGGCAAAGCTACCATCCCAACTTACTTGTTCAGACGTTCGTTATTTCTGACTTGAATTGTCAGCCGTCTTTGGAAGGTCCTAATTACACAAAATGTCTAAATTTAGTTTTCGTAATAATTACGAAAACATTAGGGTTTAATCTAAAATGGATATATATATATAGATATATATATATGTATTATTTCCATAATATACTGTCATGTTATTAAATTATTAATTATTAACATTATACATCATATTTACTATTACGTATTATATATCGTTTTGATCGTATCGAAAGGTACTTTTTATTTATTAATTCACGTTTTGATTCCGGTAGAGTTACCGAAATGTGTATATTCTTGAATATGTTATAGATATAAGCTAGTTTGCTTAAGGTTATCCGATTTCAACAAAACTAGTGTCATTGAGTTCGTATAGACTTAACGACACATCTTATGAGTCCTGTTCTTAGAGATGGATTTTAACGGGTAGTTTGAATTTTTAATACAATTATACATAATTATATAAAAACGACCGTATTATGCATAATTTACAGTTTTAAATTATATTTTATCCAATTTGTCCTTATATTGTAATAATATAAGTATTATTCAATTTTAATACACCTAAAGTACATCCCGATCAGAAAATATTAATAATTGTAATAAAATCTCTATTTAACCCAATTCGACCAGCGATCCTATATATAGGTTTTATTTATCTATTTTACTCATTTTAGTCTATTAATATTACAAATACATCCCGACTTGTAATTTAAGCTATTTTACTTAATAAATTCGTAGTAAATAGTTCGGATCACCTAATAATTCCCTGAAAATTTCTATGGACTTCTAAAAATATAGGGAATTCAATTATCACTCGGTTTCAAGTTTTCAACCTATTGCCTATATTTTCGTATTGACGATTTTACCCCTAAATTTGATAAATTATCCAATTATAATTCTTTTAGCATCCAATTAATTCCAATCTGACTCAATACCATTATTATTTATTATAGATCAGTACATGTCCATTTCATCAATTAATTTCATAATTTCCTATTAAATTCATAATTTCAGCCTATTTTCGGACCAATTTCAAGCCTAAAAATTCAATAAATATTAAAATCATTCAAATAAAAATTTGGGCTACGTAGAAATTACCCATATATCATACACATCCTATACAAAAATTTTCAGCTAGAAACAACATCATATAGTATATTTATTTCACTAATATATATTCGGATGAATTACAGATTTCTTAATGAAATATATTAAATATTACGAATTTTTCAAAAATAAAAATATCACATGAAAGCATGTCTAAAATAACCTAAGTATAATTTTTTTCATAATTTTCTGGGCGGATTTACTATTTTTTAGAAATTATTGAAAAACAGGGCAGAAATTTGACCTTGGTGTTCTTGGGTGCTCCGGTGGCCGGCGGCGGCTGGGCGGTTGTCGGACGGCTGGCGCGGTGGGTGGACCGTGTGGGGTTGGCTGGGTTTCACAGCAGATCTACTCTAGGTTAGGTTTCCACACTTTCACTAATTTTTCTGTTTTTTTCTAAATTTGTTTTTTTTTCTACGATTTTTTTCTAATTTTTCTTTCTGATTTTCTCTGATTCCAAATTGCTAAAACTATCTTGTCTGATGATCTTGGCTTTTTATAGTGCTTCAAAGTCGGTTTAGGAATTTTTTCTTTAATTAATTCATATTTTCTTTTCCAATTTCTTTTTTTCTTTTTTTTTTTATGCATGAGGTGTCCAAATATGGTAACTCCACTTTTGAATCAGCAATATATTTTTCCATCCTCCTGCCACGCCTCCTTCCAATATTATTTAATTAATTTTTATTTTTCTTTTATTAAATAATTACTTAAATATAGATATTATATGTTAGAATTAATTATTTAATTAATATATAAGTTTATACCTTATGTAAATAACACGTGAAATATATAACTTTACTCATATAATTAAGTTTCTAGCATATCTTTTATTTTTAGGATACATTCTAAGGTTAATTTCATGAATTCAACACAATATTTATATAATTACTCAATTTAAAGTTAATTTACGAGTATAATTATTATTTGTACCGGGTATACTAAAAAATTACGTGTATTTTTTTATAGTAAATTATACTACATTATCTCATTTTATAGCTCAATTAGCTTATCTCTAAGTTCTCGTTGTAATCTAAGTTCAATTTTAGGAGTTTTGAACATTTTAGGGCTTTAGTAAATACTCCAATTTCTAAGGGCAAAATTGGGATTTCGGATCGTTATTACTAAAATCTAACTTCACTGTAATATCTCGACTAACTTTTTCATTCTAGTTGCAAAGTTTGGGCTCAATTGGATAAGTTACCCTAAAAGCCCTAAATCTGAGCTCGGTTATCCTAAACTCAATTTTGGAAGCTTACAACACTAGTACAGTAAGGTGATTCCAAGCAATTCAAGCAGCAATTTGAGTAAGGAAAAGGGGATTTGTGTGTTCTTATTAGGGTTATGGAGGGTAGAACCAACGCTGCAACGTTTAGGTGTTGCCATGGTGGTTGTCGGAGTGAAGGGTAACGGTGGAGTTTGGGGGCGATGTACTAGTGGTTGCTAAAGTTGAGTAAAGTGTAGGGTTGATGGTTTTAGGGTGTCATGAGTCTCGTGGTGGTGTTAGTTTGAACAAATAGGGTGGTTGGAGTAGTGGTTCGAATAGACCATGGTGGTGGCGAAGGTTTAGCTATGGAAACTACAATTAGGGGGCATAGCAATGGTCGTAAGGGGTAGTGAGTGAAAGCTAGTGGCCTGAGGAGCTTAGCTAGAAGGGTGGCATTCCTCGGAGGTGGTTAGAGAGAGAGAGAGAGAGTTCGATGGGTATAGAGAGAGTGATTGAGAAGAGAGAGAGAGAATTCGTGAGTGGTTTTGAGTCCTTGTCTGTGATTATGTGTGTCCAATTTATAGTGATTTGAGTTGGTACAAGCTCAAAAAGTCCTTTAATGGTGAATTAGGTATGAATGCGAAATTCCAAAACTTGAGCTTTTTTCCGATTTTGGGAGCTCAATTTGAATGCCCGAATGTACAAATTTAGATGTGTTTTTTACCCCAATCCATAGTAAGCTAAGTCTAGGACAGGATTAGAGCAAGAAATCTCGCGTATGTATGTGGAAATTATGCAAAAAATGAGGCCAAAGTGAAGGGGTTAGGTCTGTTTTGCTGGGAAGAGTGGAGGAAACTGTGGGCAAGAGAAAGGAAAGAGAGAGAAAAGTAGCTGACGTAGTGCCATGTCAACTATAACGTCCAATGATCATATGCCACGAGTCCTTACATTACACGTAGCAATTCACGTAGCATGCCACGTAGCGCCACATCAGCGCCATCCAACCCAATGCTACCATGTGCCAAGATACATTACGCAATAAAATCCTGACATGTGGCAATGCAGTGAGTGTTGTAGGAAAAAGAAAAAATGAAAAAGACAATTTTGCCTCTAACAAGATTCGAACCCAAGACCTTTAATCGAACCCAAGACCTTTAACTAAACTCAATGCATATGTCCAAGTGCTTATCCGTTAGGTTGTTAACCTGTGCCTTGTCCATATGTGCAATTAAATTGTATATATCAACTACATCAACCTAGACTATATTCAAATCTAAAGCCAAGCCCAACAGTCCTCCTTCCTAAATTTATTAAAAATTTATTCTATTAAAATTTTATTATTTTCTAAATTCTATAAATCTTCTATTTTCTATTTTTTTGGGACTTTTAAATTTTAAAAATTTTTTCAAAAATTTTTTTTTTCATTTTTTTGGTATTTTCTAAATGTCTTTTTTTTTCCTATTTTCCTGTTTTTTGATATTTTTCTAAACTTCTTATTTTTTCTAAATTTCCTATTTTTTAGATTTTATTTAATTTTCTATTTTTTGTGTTTTTCCTAATTTATGACCCTTTATTCTAATAAAATAAAATAGAAGAAAGCAAAAATTGAGTGTCTACAAAAAGGTTTCAAAAAGAACTAATGGGAAGGCCTTATTTTGAAAAAAAAAATACTTTTATTTAACACAGGTGCACAAGTTAAGAGCCTTTAAAAAAATTAGAGGTATGCTTGCCTCAATTTTAAAAACAATTTTTATTAAAGATAAATTATCTTTTAAGATCAGAAGAGCTTTTATTGCATAAGGGTGATATTATGGGTAGGAAAGCCTTATGTGATTCAATATAAGCAAGAAAGTCTTTTTTGTTTATGATTTCAAATGTGTAAAGTGGTTTTGTGTTTCGTGATTTAGGATGGCTATATTGAGCTTATGCTTTTTGGATGGGTGCAAGATTTGGGGCTTTGTACCTTTTAGGCCTTCTTTGGTTGGGGCTACTTAGGCTTTGATTCCTAGCCTCTTAATTCAACTTCACTACTCCTATTGGAATGTAATATATCTTTCGAGGCTTTTGTCTTACACTTGGGGCCAATTTTCCAACCTCTTCTTTTCTTTTCTTTTCTTCTTTTCTTTTTTTTACTTTACCCCTTTTCTTTAGGCCTTTATTGTCGAGTCTTTGACATAAAGAGATTGAAGGCCCTAAATCTACAGGTTCTAAGTATATTGGCTCGGGTAAGGTAAGTATAAGCTTAAGGTGTTTAAAGGGTGTAAACTCTTCTTCATTTCAAAGAAAAATTTATTGGAAATAAAAGTCATCTTTAAATTAATGTTACTAAAGCAAACATAAACTAATTTTATCCTTCTCTCCTCATCAATGACCCTAACCTCTGAATTGCCTCATTTGTAGGGTGAGTCTTAATAGGTTTAAGTTTAAAAATTCTCCAAATTGGTCCAACGAGGGTAACAAAAAATAATCGTGTTTAGGATTTAAAAATGAATACCTAACTTCATTTTAATCTACGTATTACATTCAAATTAGACCCCCTTTAAGGAATGCATCCAAAATATCTTTGTCATTATGTCGCTCAACTCTCAAAGTATTTAGGTATAGTATGTAGGATATAATTTACCTCTTTTCATTGTAAACCTTTTTTTTTTTTTTAAAGTGAGTTACTAATTCCTTAAGGAGGAACCTATTTTATATTTAACCCGCAGTAGAGATTGACCTTGCCCTCTAGTTTCTCAAAACATTCCCTATTATTTGGTTTTATGTTTTAGCTTAGTTTATGATTAGACTTGGCTTTCTAAATAGACTAGGGGTTTTGGCTTACCTTGGTTACCTTTATGGGTCGAAGATTGTGTTTAGGTCAGCTACCTTTATGAGCCGTTGTTTGTGTTCATTGGATGCCTTAATGGGTCAAGTGGCTTGTTTTCGGATTGGTTGCCTTAATGAGCCAAGTGACTTGTGTTTAGGTAAGTTGCCTGAATGGGCCAAGTGGCTAAGGGTTTATGTTTAGACTGGCTGTCTAAATAGGCCCAAGGTTAGTGTTTAGATTGAATGGGTTAAGGGGCTAGGCTTCCTTAACGAGCCAAATGGCTTCATTTAGATTGGATGCATTTAGGTTGGTTGCCTGAGTGGGCCAAATGCTTATGCTTGGGTTAACTCCTTCATATTGGTGTTATGCCCATAAGGAGTTATAATCGTCAACAACTTTTCTTTTCATTTTCACTTTCATCATTTTTTTCTCTTTTTTTTTTTTTATGTGAGAAAAAAAAGATAAAGTTATATTTTACAAAAACCAAGAAATCAAATTACAAATAAGGATGATGATTTCTAGGGTTCTATTTACAAGTTAACAAATTTTACATTTCCTTTAATGGAAGGGAACAGTGGTTAGATAAATACCTATTAAAGGACTATTTATAAAGAAAGAAATACTAAAGAATGAAGATTAAAGAGAAATTCTATTACTTTGAATAATTAGAGTATAGAAACCAAAGGAAGATAGCATAACATTTATTCTGAAACCTAACATTTATTTTAGGCTCTCTAAATGAAAAAAAACCCTAAACTAAGTCTCGTAGACGAGCTTTAAAGTCTTCTAGCATTTCATGGATTTCCCCAATGACCTGTCCCAAAAAGGCCCTTAAGGCTTCATTGTGAGCTTTAAAGCATTCGAGTTTCTCCTTTAGATAAGCAATTTCATCCTTCAACAACTATTTAGGAATCTTAAAGAGGTCTTATAGCCTATCATTCCCCTAATTGTTTGCTTGGCTATCTACTATTTTAGGTCTATACATTTTATGGATAAGAATCAATTATCAATGCAACAAAAGAAAGTACGTAAAAATATGCAGATGTTAGAATTGTTTGAGTTAATACATTAATCCTTAAGTTGCAACCCTACTATTATTTTCAAAAATTGATTACATGAAGACGGTTGCAACCACGTATGCCATGAGAATGACAATACTTCCTTTGCTCCGGTTCCGGGTTCGATAGTTAATTGACATACTATTTTCGGGCTGCAGTTTCTCTGGATGTCACTGTTAAGTCTGTTACGGTAGTAAATGAATCCACTGACGCGGTTGACTCGACTTATTCGTTCTTAGAAATTGCTAGCAATAGCTTGCTGGCCTAAAATAATAATAATAATAAACAATTACTATATAATAGAAAAGATCTCTACCTGAAAATTCCATTGCGAAAAAAAACAGCCCTGACATTCCATCAGCTTGTCAACTGCCAACTACCACTACATGTCATTTCGCTGTTAATCCCTCATCCCAAAAGTTATTATATATCATAATCTGGACAAGGTTATCGACTGCAATCAACAAGCTGAATTGACGAATTAATCATGTCCTTAAAGCATCTTTCCTTCCCCCACACCCCTTCTCTATTTTTTGGGGTAAAACAAAAACCATACTAATGAGGAGGAATGTACACCTGCAGTTGCGGGACAAAAATGTACGGTGAAACTCTATGCTGACGGAACAGTTTCACAAAAGCACTAGGAAAACTAGTATAAACCAACCAAAATCAGGAGATACATGAGGCTTAGTCTCATAACTTCCAAGTTCCACTTTATTTTCGAACTTCTTGAACAACTGTTTTGTTTGTTCAACCATTTTAAAAGCTTTTCTCCAAGGGCACCCATAGTGTGAGTGAAGTTAGACTCGGCTTTCCTAGCATGGAAAGGAAAATTCTAAATAACACACAGGAGCAGCCTAATAACAATGCATACATGAAGCAGCAATTGCATATGAATGACCATTGGCAAGAAGAAAAGAAGATATCGAATACATCCTCGGTGAAGAGAAAGTTCCCTTGATATCAACTTGCTCGATGTCTACCACATACAAATGCTTTTGCCATAACCTCACAGAATGTCGTAAATTGGTTAGAAATAAAGTAACAAACAAAAAAGCTAACTAATGGGCTTATTCCCTTATGAAGGAGAGATAAATACTTTATGGCGCCAAGAGAAAACCTCTGAGTCTTGCATTTCAACTCTTGTTTTACGAAGGTAATTCTCCAAAGTATATACCTGCTCATTAACAGCATCAATGGCCATTGTATCTTCAGCAAGCTTTACTGCAGCAATCTGAGACAGCTGGAAATTCTCTACCGTACGCTGCAATCTTGCAGCTATTTCTCTCTCACCAAGGGTGATCAGGCAAACCAATAAAGAGCGAAGTTCATGCATTGCTCCAACAGACAAAGACATGCTGTTCAAGTGATCTACTAGAGCCAACTCCTCACCAGGGCTAAAAATCAAGTTCATTGAAATCTTAATGCAATTGAAGAGAAGTAGTGGCAGCAGAAGAAAGGAAAATCACGAATTGGAAGCTACAATACCTGCCAGGTCGAATCTTTCCCCCTTTTCTCCGACGCCTTGATTCTCTTGCTTTGCTACCTGCAGCTGTGCTCATAGAAGCGCTTGAACCCATTCTCGTACTGCTCAGGACCCCAAAAAAAAAAGTTTATTTATGATAAAGCATAGTACTTGTTACTAAAAGAAGAACAATGTGCACAAAAAAGCAAAGGAAAGAAACTCAATGGATATAGAGGCCCCAAAAAATAGTTGAAACATCAGACTCTTTGTTATATCAAGGGAATCGGTAATATAGACAAACAGTAAATGAACGTATGGGAGCCATGATTAGATGCTACCAATCTTGCTGCCATCAATTACCACTAAGGATTACCAGATTACAAATACTTAAAAGGTACTAATTAATAAGCACTCTGCTCGATTATACATATAATGATGTCCACAAGCATATAAATGGAAGGAACCAGGTAAAAAGCAGGCAGAAGCCTCTAGAACAGTATCTTAAGTTTCAATAATTAAATAGTTTCTAAAACAGAATCATCATCACCCCAAAAAAATACAACATAGACAACGCTTTCTAGAACAATATCATATTAAGCTTCAACAATTAAACATGAGAGAAAGCACACCCTGTTGTGTAGGCACTGATTCCACTGAAATTAGTACTAGTTTCTGAAGCGGTATCATCATCAAAAGTGTCCAAAGTTTGCTCCTCAGACTGCAGTTTTGCAGCAAGAAGAAGCCTCCGCTGCCTAACAGCCAAGTATCGAGCAGCATACTTCCCTACTTTCTCCAAGGCTTCCTCATACTCACCAACAGAATTGTTGGCACATTCAAGAGATGCGCTCTTAATCTCAGAGACTAAATCCTCTTTCATATGCATCAAAGCAATCCTTAAAGCTTCCTCCCATTCCCTTGCACTTACCAATAAACTAGTCCCATACTTCACATCTTCGCAATATTCTAAAGCAATTTTTGCAGCTTCCCGTGGCTTCCCAAGTGCCTGGAGCTCTTCACAGAGCTCGTGAGCAATTTGCACAATGTCCTCTTTTCCCATTTTCAGAAGCCCCCCAACAGTCAAAACCCCACACCAATTCCCACAAGAACGATATGCCTTCAAAGCCTTCTTGAGATTAGAACAGCACAAGTAGGTAGTGGCAGCATCTTCAAAGCATTTTGAGTCACTTAGATGATCACCCCAGGCCTCCAGAACTTGACTTCTCTTTGTGGGATCAGTCACCAATTGAAGTCCCTTAGGGAAAAGGTGAGGATGTGTCTTCATAAGATCCATAAAATCATCATAATGGGCATCTCCAGCAGAAGCAACATGTTTGAGAGCATTCTCGTACTTGTGTAGTTTAAGGTCAATGTTATATTGCATCAAGGGTGCAGGCATTCTTCTCAGATTATCGAGGAAAGGGAGGAACTCTTTGGGGTCTCTTTGGGAATTTAGTGCCACCATAGCAGCAAGGTTTAAATCATACAGGCCCAAAGCAGCTTGGTAAACTGCCTCTGGATCTGATAACCATAAGAGATGCTTCAGTGCTTCTTCAGCAGATGGGTAAGACATTCTTCTTGGATCATTAGAACCCAATAGCTCTGCTTCACGGATGGTCTTTATTCTTTCAAGAGCTTCTTCCAGAGCAGGAGGATCACTATGTGCAAGAGTGGTCAATATGCAAAGCTCCCTTGCAGGGCTTTCAGGCACTTGTTCTATAATGGATCTTCTAATAGCCAAAAGGACTGAAGAGACCTTGTTAGAGGGATAATAGCTATTTGATATTCCAACTTCCACATCTTTAACCATTTTGAACCCATGTAGAGAAATATAATTTTTGTATAGACTTTCTGTGATATTCTCCTTTTTTAGAGCAAAGACAAACTCTGTTAAGTAGTTCAAGTTCTGAATCTGCTTGACAAACTCTGGAGCACATTCAACAAAGGCTTTCCAACCACAGTGGTCAACAATAATATTAAAATCTATTCTATGGCGCCTCACCATGAGCAATGCATCTTTAAAGCGATGCTGGGCTAATGCATTGACGATTGAGGCCAAAACTAACTTCCTCGGATAGATGCACTCCAGATTACCTCGAGTGGTTTGCAGTATAACAGCAGCTTCATCACCATGCAAGACACCAATGACTTTTGCACCCCGTTCCCATATGTGAATAAACTTGCTGTTTTCTTCACCTCGTCTCTTGTTACCAACATTCACAAAGTTTTCATATTTTGCATTGACTTCTCCATGCATCATATCATCAATTTCAACAACAAAGAGCAAGTCCTGCTTAGTGGCCAGGATCAAATGAGTGGCTATTAGATCGGTGCGATTTGAATAAAATGAGAAGCTGCTGCAGTTATTGCAGAAAACCTTCCCATCATATTGAAGCTGGCCAATATCATCTAGTCCAAAAGGCATTGGATTTGGTGAACCACCTCCAAAAGAAGCCGCACTCATCCAGGGGCAGTGTGACAAAAAGCTTGTACAATATTGCTTCAAAATTCCTCCTGCAACACGGGAGTGTGAATTATACTCAAAGATCTTTCCACCATCAAACTGAATAAATGCAGAAGATTTCTTGGCAGCATTAGGAGTGATAGCAATAGGAGGTTTCTCCAGAGGGATCTGGTTAGCTATGGTTGCATGCCAACCAGAACAAGTAATCAAACCTGGGATGTGATTCTCAGAACAAACAAGCTCAAATTCCTGCAAATAGTAACCACATAACCCTTCTTTACCATGTAACTTTTGGTCGGTATTGTAATGAGAGACAACAAGAAGAATATCTAAGTCTAACCATATGAGATGCACAAAGGACCCCAATAACGTCTCAGAGGGACAAACTTCAAGATTATATTCTTTACCCTCTAAATCCTCCCATGTAGCAATTTCTGGAAGTTCTACAACTGACAGACAACCATTTGACAGCAAAGCAGCCAATAAATTCTTTGAATTCTTTGAATAAAATGCAAACTCCCGAACCGCACCTGGGAACCTTAGGCTAAATAAGTACATGGGAGGTGGCAGCAAAGATATAGAAAGGGGGGTTACAAGGATCTTGGAGTCATCAATGACAAATGCTGTTGAGTTTTCCATTACAGCTGTAATCCAGATAAAATCATAAACTGTGCTCCTTGCACCATGTGTCCAACAAATCAACTGAAATGGCTTTGTTGGGTGCCACATCAATTGTACATCATCTTCACTTGAGTATCTGATTTCATGTTTTAAGTACCAATGATTATTGCTGCAATACCATATCTTCACAGAATCATAATTTCCACCCCTGACGATGACTGCAAGAAGGTCTGAGCTGCAATTCCACCTAATAGAGTCAATGCTAGTATCCTCCAAGTCATTGATGCTGAAGGAGCCTCTTTCCAACCCATTTTTTTCAAAGAAGGCTAGTGAAGGACACTTATTTTCCATCTTCCTATTATAAGCAACAGCAATTTTTGCGCCACTAGGCATCCACTCCAAGACAGTTCCCACCAAGGCCTTTGACTCTGAAGTAGCATGCAATGTCAGTGAATCTCGTTCCCAAACCTTAAGCCTCTTTTGGTGAGATGAAGAGACTAGAGATTCACATAGAGTAGCAAAATATTTCCCATCACCCCGCCAAGAAGCTGAACCTTCAAACTTGTCACTGGAAGGGAACACAGATTCATCTGAAACTCAGAAGCAGCAATATATCAAAGAGTAGAAAACTATAAAACTAACAATACCAGGTCTGTAACTTAATGTGAGTGTTGAGGTTTGGTACATCGCAAGATGCATTGCACAAGAAAATGACTTGTAAGGAAAATGATGCAGTATCTTTTTCTATTTAGTAGCTCTTTCTCCATAATACACATGAATTATTCAAAAGAAAATTTGTGATTTAATTCTCATTTAGCTCAAACTGTTAAAATTGCTAATTAATATTATGAGAGTGAAGCGACAGAGGAAAGAACAACTACATTAACTGCTTTCAATCAATTTCCATCAAAATACAGCTAGAAAGGTGCTAGAAGAGAATTATGTGCAACATAGCAACATATAATTCAATGGGAGAAGGTCCTTACGTACGTCAACATCTTCAGGAAGATCCTCAAGTGTGGCTTCATGCAACAAATCCCAATCATGAGTCATTACGAGTAGCTGTCCAAAGCCAGAAATGATGGCAAGCAATTCTCCATCGGGACTGAGAGAGATGCACTTAATACCACCTTCAACTCTACCAACAACTTCGGTGGCCTTGTCATCCAAGCTATAAAGAAAGATGAGTCCAGCTGAAGTACCAAATATCAATGCTTCCTTCTCCAGAAGGTAATCAAAGGACGTAATACGATCTCCGGGTTCCAAATCAATGGCATCACACTCTGCCGAAAGTGATGCTTTCCTCACAGCATCATCGATCTGAAAATTTTGGAAGCAAAAAGATAAAAGAAAGCACTAAAATCTTTCATGCCTCCACTTGAAGATTGCATCATTTATATACACATTCTAATTTAAAGGTAAGGATGTGTAGAAACAGTTTTCCTTCCATTTTTCTTTTTTCATTACATGCATTTTCAATTTTACACTACTATCAAACCTTTATTTCTTGAATTTCCTAGTTGCCAAAATGCGTCAAAAATACGGATTACAGCTCGAAGGTAGTTTCATCACTTCACAACATATAAGCTCACAAATTTATGTTACTAGCAGGACAATTCATTATTCAATTCACATTAAAATGAAGCCTTTACACGATAGCTATTTTATACGATCGTCATAAGGAAATGAAGGGGAACAAGGGGCATACTTGAAAAGACGAGAGCTGGGCAGTGTAGATGAAATTAGCGGAAGAAGCAAAAAACAGACGGTTGCGATCGGTATCGAATGCTGAGAACAAAATGACTTCGTCTTGGTGATGTAGCTCCAGGCTCAGAGACATCTCTGAGTATAACTTCAGATTCTTCATGATGATTTACCAATAGATTGATTGCTTCTGTCTCTATGTCAATCTCTCTCTCAGCAATTGTATCCTCAGCACAACAAGATCGGGTTGGAATTTATTGGTCTCTGGAGATGCATAACCGCTGCACTTAGCCCATTGCCATGCCCTTGCAGAGATTAGGGTTTTAAGGGTTTAGCGGTTTTTTCCTTTCCCTTGTCTAAGAAAAATAAATAAATAAAGCCTTTTCCTCTTTCGGCCCTTTTTATTGCGAATCTCAATATATATAAATCCGTTCCGAATTTCACATAATTCTCCTTATTTCATTTTTTTTTTCCCCCTTTATCTCTTCTCCTTCTCATTCTCTCCTGTGGTAACAATGAGTTTTTACGGGCCTTTTACTTCATGGAATAAACGGTATATTTTTATGGTTTCATTTGTAGTTTTTACTCCAATTCCCATCTTATTAATCATTTTGTATCTATTAGATATAAATCATTAAAATAATTATATTTTTAACAATTCAGATATAATAAATATAAAACTAATAGTAAGATATAACGTCTCAAAACTCTAAATATCATAACCTACTACATATCCGTAATATCTGATGACACGTCAGACGTAGATTAATAATTAAAATCTCCAAATATCATTATAAAAACCTCTAATAATCAATATATATATATATATATATTATTCTACAAGCCTAATTAACATCAAATTGTAAATAATTAATTCTTAAATAATAAACATTAACTATAAAAAATAATAGTTTAGCTATCTAACTCTTATATCATATGTAATCATTCTCCCTTCCTTCCTAAAGGTAATATGATAAGGGTCTATATAATCATTATAATCTATCTATTGATTTGAGTTTCCTGCAACTAAAAAAAAGAAAGAGGAATAAACCGAAACCTAGTACGTAACACCACAAGTACAAGCATATGCCATACCAAATATAACAATTCACATGCATTAATGCAAATATATAATGCAAACAATTCATTTATTATCTTTGAATTAATCTATCAAACATCATAATATTGATATCCTAAAACTTGGGGTAACTTATAATCTCAGCATACAATATATATATACATAAATACTACAAGGAACTATTACTTTGAGCTCCAACAACCCATAAGTCTTTAAATCTACCCACATCATACTGATAGGCAACTTCATCGAGGATAATGTCACTTATCAATCAACAGGGTACCCCTTAGGGATTTGCCACTCCAGGCTCATAGGTTAAGCCAAGCACAAGTAACAAACATTTTTATAGTTAGATATTTCATTAATTCATTTGAACTTTCTATCTTAGCAAACATAACCAATAAACATGTATTATGTACCTTACTCCTAAGCAATCATATCTCATGATTCCCAATTAATATTAAAACCTGATATATTCATATAACAAACTTATTACATATTGATACTTAATTGGAAACAAATGTTATAACCTATAACTATGGTTTCAATTTGAATTATTTATATTTTATACTTGAGATAAATCATTTAGAAACTGTATTAGTAACTTTGTAGGTTAAAACTTATAGTTAAAGTTTAACCTTCCCATTTACATAAAATTAAAACTTAAGAACTATATATTTATTTATTTATTATTTATTGGCGTGTATTATTTATATATTTTCACATTAGTTCATTTGTTATTTTTTCCAACGTAGTTATTTTATTATTCTTTTATTATGAAATTATTCTTTAGCCTATTGTTATTTATTATTCTAAGTCAATAAGTTTTATTCGATTCAATATTTCTAAATTTGTAATTTGGATATTCTCTCGCCGTATTATTTACAGTTAGTAGGCTTCTAGAAAAAAAAATCTATAATATCTTCTATCAATTTATATCTCTATCTTCTATATAAATATATATATTTTTATCTATTTATATCTATAATTATATTTATATCTTTTATATCTATCTCCATATCTATATGAGCATCTATCTATCTATCTATCTATATCTATGTAAATAATTCATATTCATCTCCACACCTTAAACCATATACTAAAGTATATTTTCAAAACTTTAATAATATATATTTATTAAAATATGTTTTATTTTCTCTTATATATATATATATATATATATGTGTATGTGTGTGTGTGTGTGTGTGTGTATGTGTGTGTGTGTATTTATATCTATATTATTTTTTATAAAGTTTCATAATTGATACTAATGATAGCAAGAAATCAACATGTCAAAAACTTAAGAAAATCTTCCATTCTTTGTTCATAATTTACAACTAAATGGCTCATAAATATGTCTTTTTAATCCTAACGTGAATTATTCACCAAAGTTAATAGAGTTCAAAAATTTACATACCTTGTTCTGATTCAGGAATTGTGACACTTCGCATTGATGTTCATTTTACAAATCCACAATAATCACTCTGGGGTTTCCCATAATTACACATTACATTGTTAGTATTCTTGTTTTCATTAACATCATGTGATTAGATGAATTCCCCAATCAAAAAAATCCTACAATTCTTCTTAATTGAGAAACTCACCTATGTATTTTACCCTAACATAATCTTCTAAGGAAGAGCCTATTTGATAAAGAGAGAATTATGAGAAATAAGGATATTAGGTTAATGGGAACAAAAAAACATAAAAAAAAAAAAACCTCTATAGGAAGAGAATAATAAGGTTATGAGGAGAGAGTAAAGAAAATTCGTATGTATATATATATATATCCAAATTTCTTAAAACCTTATATATACACACACGAAAATATATCTTTTTTTTTTAAGATTATTGTTATCTTTATTTATATTATTATTATCATTTTTATTTTTTTTTAGGTCTTTACATAAGATGAAAGACTGAACTGATCTTTTAAAAAATTTTGAATGGAACTATAGAAGTTCCCAACCATGGTGGAATTCTAATTCACTGAAAGTGCCTAAGTATGTAATGGTATTATATTTAAGTATTTATTTAGAAAAAAAAATATAAAAATAGACATGTAATACAACTAAAATAACCATATTATCCTCATTTTCTACCTTTTATCTTTATTTTATTTCTTCAATTCCATCAAATCTGAGTCTCTGCTTTTATTATTATTTAGAGCAACTAGAATCATTCAACTTTGTTTCAAACCCTAATCTCCACCCCCTTTCTCTAAGACAATTAAATTTCATATCTCCAAAGACCTAACAATTGTAAACTTCCAATAGAGTATTAAACGCTCCTAGGGCTACACCTGACCATGCCTCATAACATCTATGCCCCTTTATGTCTTCACTTCCATCACGCTTTACGTCCTCTTACTTCCTTACCCCTTGAGCCATCTAATCCTTTGAGATCCCATCCCAACTCTTTACAACCTCGCTATCTCCTTAACTTCTACCTTCATCTTACTCAAAATCCTCCCCTCTACCTTCATCAAGATCAGTGAAACCTATTAGTAATGATGTCAACTATTAGCTCGTAATTATAGTTTTTATAATTTTACAATATGAGGATAATGAGATGCTGGTGGTGTTTAGTAATATTGGTTATGTGGTAGTATTGGACCTAGTGAACAATTAAGAAGAGGTGAAGTTAATTACATTCCTTCTTAATTATTCAATGATGACTCTTATAACAATCTAATGAAAGTATTATCAAAGATTAACGTTCTAAAACAATGTAATAATTAAATAAATTGCATACCATAAAAGAATATAGATGAGAAATTTAGGCAGGTGATTTATGTCATGCCCCAAAGTGGTAAAATTGTAATAGTCCTATCGTGTAAACCATTTTAAGATAGAAACTGACGATATAACCACTATCTTAGACTTGATTTACAAAAGGCATCTATGACTAATCTGTTTTGAAGTAAACAGCTCATAAATTAAACATATTATTTACTTATAAATTTAAGCAAAATACATACTTATATTAAAATAATCTTAGTATATTTTTAAGATTTAGCAATCTAATCACAATTTACATAAGTAATTTGTAAATTAATGCTAAAAGTTTTAAAATAAATCTAACTAGGGAATTTATTTGGTCTTTAGTTTACATCTTCACTCTTCAGGATCATGCAGTTGCTATCTTCATAACTAGTACCTACAACAAAGTCTATAAGGATGTAAGTAGGTACGGTTCAGTAAGTTAGGATGGAGATTTAAAACTATATAGCAAACACAAACAAGGTTATCAATCAAATTAATTAAATGCAATGCATGTTCAAGCAAATGTCATTGCACAACATTGTCCGGCCCATTGTGAGATTAAAGAAATTTCACTCGCTCTAATCTCAATTGAGGAGTTTTCGTTAATATAACAGCTCACGACCAAACCCAAACTTGTACAATGAAGACACCGTTCCTCCTGTGACTACTTTCAAACCATTACCTTCACCCTTGCTGCGACTTTCTCACCCATCACTTAGTTTGACTAAGGATAAAGAAGGGATTAATTATGTTATCCAATACCATTTCTTTGAAATAGGTCGGTATTTAGCCGAAGAACCCTAAGTTTCCCCTAATGGGTTACTATGCATGTCTGATTTAGAATTTCAAGTCATATATTCAATTAGATCTAGTTTAAAGTGTTCAATCATTACAACAATTCATACAAATACAATCCAAACCAATGAATAAAAAACATAGCATCAACTTAGAAACAAGCACATACGCGTAGTCCGCTATCTAATAAACACAATCAAGCATAATTTCAAGCATTTAAAATACAGTATTGTATTAATCCTAACTTACTTGGACTCACCGCTTGCTCACTCTAGATGCGATTCGTACTGGTTATTGCCAAAAATCCTTATAATACAAATATTGTTTAAGTCTTCCATATAACCACTATATATTAGTTTTATCCTATAACATCTACTGTTATCTTTGGTTTAAGGTTTAATATACTCAATTATCAAGGTTTTCAAGTCTTTTATAATTCTTCTAGAATTAGGTTATGTTCTGATTCAATTTTTGTATCAATTTCTAAATTTAGTTTTTAACTCAGTTTTTTATTAGGGATTTTTTACGCACACCACAGGAAATCATTTCGACTCATAATGTGAAATTAATCACATTATCTTTAAATATCCTAAATATCGTTTTTTGTCTCTAACCAATGTTCTAGTCCATGCGATAAATTATAATCCTTATTTAACCATCGAATTTACTCCTATTATGGAAAAATTTTACATTTTTCATATAATTATTCTAATTTAAGTTTCCTACCAGATTTATCATATATTCCTATTATTATTATAATATCAATTTTGAACCTAATATTTTCTTACTCATTAATTCCTTATACTTACATATTATACATTATCGGCTAATATGTACATAATATATACATCTAATATTTTTATCACTTCAAATATCATCTTCCAACATCAACTAACATCTCAAAATATCTAATTTCATCCCAAATCAGATTTTACACCTAATTACCCGAATTACAAAATTAACTTAAAATATATCAATTTTTACCTATTACATATATACTATATAATATCCTAATAATTACATCTAAACCCTAAATACTACCAATAGTATGCCCCATCAAATTTCAACATCTTAAAACATATAATTATATATTAAATTAGTAATTATCTATTTAATTACCTAATTAACTCAAAATTACCCATTTTATGCATTATTTTAAGGCCTTAAAATTATCTAAAAATTTATAAAATTCATTTTTTAAAAAGGGTTTCATAGCACTGCTCTATAACCCTTAAGTAATCTACACAAAAATTTTAAGCCTAAAACTATAATCGTAAGATCATTTATTTCTAATTCGAACAAAGCTTGGGTTTGTATGATTTTTTAAGGATAGTATATTTGTAGATATAAAATCGTGAAACTAAAATTTTTCCCTAAATCTATATATTTAAAAACCTTAAAATACCAAATTTCATAATTTTCTAAAACTATTTAATATTTTTAACAAAATATGAAAAATCGGAAGGAAAATTAAATTCACTAGAACTAGTGGCTCCGGCTACCGCTGACCACCGTGGCCTTGTCAACTGGTCTAAGTGCTGCCACTACTGTGTGGTGTTGGTGGCCGTCTACTCTCAGGTTGTCGTTAAGTGTTGGTTCTCTTCTAAGGCCCTAATTGCATAGATTTTTGTAATTTTTGCAATTAAACCCTAACCCTAAAATTTTCGATTCTCTCTAATTTTTCTACTCTTTAAACTAACTAAATGAGCTTCTATAAAATTTTGAGTATTTATAGAGATCTTGAGGTTTTTTTGTGCATTAAATTGTGGTGACATTTGCCTTATCTCTTTTTTTTTTTTCACTTTCTATTTATTACATTTTAATTGGTCAATTTTGTTTTTCTATTTTTAAGCTGCCATACCTTAAATCTAGATTGTTCTCATTTTTCCTAATTTTTCTTTAATTAATTATGAATTTTCTTTAATTAATCAACCTTATTTTGGCATATTTTGTGTATTTTAAGTAATTTTGCATATTTCTACCTATATGTAAATACATATATAGCATAAATAAATACTCCTAAATATTATTTAAGTTATTTTATGATTTTTAGTGTACATATAATTTATCTTTATTGATTTGTTAGTTATTAGAATTTGTTTTACACGTTTCCAATAAATAATGGAAAATTTTCATAAAATTTAATATTATATTAATTAATCATTTTATTACTTATTTTTTTAAATTCAAACTTACGAGATCACTTTTACTAATAATTCTAGTTTCATTATAAAATTTGGGTTAAATCAGACAATTTACTCGATTACCTAAAATTTTATGAACTGAACCTCAAGTAGCTGATTACGAAGCTTATAATTTATAGAGATTCCTCCTTATAAATCAATTCTTTCTTCTAGCTTGTAGTAAGGGAACAAGTCCCTTATACCGATGTGTTCCACAACATGAAAAAAATTACGACAAGCTTTACAAGCTATACCATAAGTTCCATGATTTTGCCTTACCTTATGATTCGTATCATTTGATTACGTAAATTTTTTAAAGTTTCATCACTATTCTCTCAAATAGTATTCTTACTAATTTTTTAAGAGACTAGAAACTCTATCAAAGATTACAATGAGGTTTCTCTCACTTTAGCACAATACCTCCACATTATTAATGATACTCTTAAGTGTGAAGCAATAAGTTGTTGTTTATTTTGTTGTTGTATATTTTCTTTTGTCTTGTTTAGCTCCTTATATAATAATTCTCCATGGTTTCAGTATGGAAGTAGCCGTTGCATCATATCTCTTCATAATTTGTATGTTGTGCATTTCCTTATTCTTCATATGGTAATAACTGTTGTGATCCTTTTCTATAATATCTCCATATTACTTCTTTCCATAACATTTTATTTGTTCGTTGCTACTTAATTCTTAAATTTCTTATGGGATACTCATGAGAAACATACATTAGATATTTAGTTAAATATATTAGCTAAATACATAATGTTGAGCCTTTAAAAATCTACATTTTATTCTAAGTTTTAGTTCCGAAGTCTGAAAACTGCATTATAATTCTAATCCTGTGTTTTGATTTTGAAACTATGTTTCTTCTCTAAATTAATGTTCTGATTCTAAAATCATATTTTGATTCTAAAGTTTGAAACTGATTTTGATTTTGAAACTTGTTTTTGATTCTACGTTCTGGTCTGTATTATGACTCTATAGTCTTGTTCTAATTTTGAGGTTTGATCTATAGTCTAATTTTGATTTTGATCATTCATTCTAAACACACTTTTGCTTTTGGACATTATTTCTACAACATAACTTTTGAACATCCTTTTAAAGTAGCTTCTTTCAACTATTCACAACTTCTTTCTTTAACTCAAGTCTATAACATGTTTAATACTTTTAGCTGTACACTTGAAAATCTTGTTAGCATACTTAATATACTATTTTATTAGCATCAAAACATCATTTAAATACTCAACATATGGTGGTGTATTAGTGGTTTGTTGTGTGTGGTGGTGCTTTGTGGTAGTTGTGTGTATGCATGTATTATGGCGAACAATGATGGAGAGGAAGGATAAGGGATTCTCCCTTTCTCTTTTCCTGAATTGCAATTCTTCTAGAATTACTATTATGGGTTGAAAAATAATTTAAAAGCCATAATAAAAAAATTCATGAGAAATAAGGGGGGAATGGAATAGCTATTCTCTAAGTGAATGGGCAATTGGTATAAACGTTTATCTACTTTTTTGTTTGAGTTCTTAACCTTTTTTCTCTTCTATTTAAATCCTTAATATTTAAGAAACCTCACAAAGTTAGGATTTTCATTAACAAGTTAAATTTTTGGTAAAATCCATTACACATATCAACTTTAAATTGGTTCATAATAATTAATTTAATAATGATAATATTAAGTACATATAATTACATAATAAACTAAGAAAAATGGGTTAAAAAAATTATATACCCTCTATCCCACTTAATTGACTATTTTAAGGCTAATTAATAGTTAATACACGACCAAGGTGCATAGAAAAATAAATTGATTCAACAGAAGTCCTATTTGTAAGATATATGTTTAAGGCGTTAGAGATGTTGAGGACTCAAATATAAGGAAAAAAAAAAGATTAATGATTCAAATAGAAAAATAGGTAAACATTGAGGATGAAATGTATAGTTTTCCTTGAAATAATGATATGTGAATTAAATAAAGTAGCCAACACTTCTATGGTCTTTTATTTTTTTCTATTACTTGTCAAAGATGTTCTTACACAAATTTATATTACTATGATTTATCACCCTCAAATGCAATTCCTAAAACTATGTTGAATCATGTGGAACTTTTTAGTTATCGACAAGACCTAAATATAAATTAGGTCAAATTTAGTTGTGATGGAGTCATTTGTGATTATGCTAGAATCATAGGTATAGGAGAAACTTACTGAGATGAGAAGGACTTTGCTCTTTTAAATAGAATTGTCTTCGCTTCCCTACTATAGGTGGAGTTTCGAAGTTTTGTGGGAAAAGAAAAAATAAAAAAGGTTCCTTTTAATAAAAATTCTTAACATACGGTTACTAGAAAAATAATTCAAAAGATATGACACTTTAAATTGTGTGTTGAAGTTATGATTTTAAATTCTTAAGAAATTGTTCAAGGCAATTAGATGAAATCACGATTTTATATGTAATTCTGTCCAAACGAAAATTAGTAACACTTGCTACAATCTATTTTAGACCAAATTTACATCAACTACAATGCTTACTTTTCGTATTTAAATAGAAAAAAGAAATTCCAAAGACAAACATCAAGTTCAAGATCCAACTCCTCCACATATACCCTCCTCAAAAGTTAAAACATTACATTTATAGCATGAACATAATATGCTATTGAATACAACCAGATGACAACATCAACAACCCCCGTCACAATCTCATAACTACTCATCAATATAATGATGGACATAACCAATTTTTAGTAACATTAAGTAACAATAATTTAATAGAAAAAATTAAGAACACAACTAAAGGAACCATAAGAAGTTCTCCATTCATAATAAAATTTGTCCAAATATAAATTTAAGTACAAATGTACAAAGTGATGATGGAAAAAAAGGAGTAAAGAAAATAGTGAGAACCTAAAGTTGTCATCTTTGCCTATGCTCGAAAGTCAACATCTCTTGAGAACCCCATTGAATGTCAAGATAAGCCAGCACCATTTGATTAGGATCTACCTATGTAATTTGTTTGTTGTCCAATCTTGTAGGTGGTGAGTCATAGGAGGAATCGTGTGCATTCATATTAGATTGGGCACAACCTGCATAAGCCAACTCCATGTTATCGGCTTAAGGTCTAAGTCACTTCTTCTACGAAGCCAAGGGAGTACAAATGTAAGTGATGGAGCTGGAGCTCTACCTTAATGGTGTTTGAAATGGTAGATAGTGGTACAAAGTTACCTAACTTGTCATATTAAGATACAGTATGAGTAATGGGATCAACATCCTTAGATCCTATTGGTGTTACATCATCACAATCACATCTAGCATCCTTAGGTCATGCTAGTGCTGCATCATTGAATGATGCATTAGAATCGATGCAAGACCATATAAACCTCTAATGGCTTAGAAATGTTGTTGTTGGCAAGGTAGGAGACTAATTTAGTCAACCTGTATTTAATAATTTACTTAGTGTGCAAACGCAAATGAGGAGGAAGAAGAAGGCTTGCAGTTATAACATGATGAAATGGTGTGTTGAATACACGAATTCATGTACAGGACATGAAGTTGTGTTTTGAAGTCATGGTTTCTTTAGAGTTTGAAAACAACTGTCATAGTTTTCGAACTACTTTCCCAGAAGCAGGATTTTTAGAACATCTTTTTGGAAATCAATTTCCCCCACCACCCCCGCCCCCGCCCGCACCCCCCCTCCCCTTTTTTTTTTAAGTCTGGTTAGGGCGGTTGAAATGGTGAAACAACTACACCTTGATAAAATTACTTTTGGAGTAGACTTAACTGAGGAAATTAACTGGATTGAAAATAAAAATATGGATTAAAACTATTTACTTTGAAATTATCAACCTTTGTAGACGATATGCTAAAGAGTTTATTAAGTTGAAAATTCGCATGGCTTCATCTGAAGAAAATGCCATAAAAGATTTCTTGGCAAAAACGAGGTTAAATAGCCAAAAGGAGCAGCGTCTTTTGTCTTACTCACTAGAAGATATTTGTTTTCTATTAAACAAGAACTTAGTTGTTTTGTGGAGGAATCATCTCCACTCTTATATCCAGGTTGAATGCCTTAGATAACATTGTGTTTTCTTTTTACTTTCTATGAGGACTACTTTGTTTTTATTTTTGAATGTTTCATTTTCACCGATGTACAAAAGGAAAAAATAGTAAATTTACCGAATATAGATTGATACTATAGGGGGCTAAATTTAATATCAGGTTTCAAGCCCATTGTTTAAATAGATTTAACTTCTCGAACTAAGGTGACAGGGCTTAAGGAGTTAAGCCCATAAATTATCAGGATAACTAAGGGAGATTTGGCATGGCGGGCTTAAAGTAAGACCTGTTAGATCGGTTCATCTAATCTAATCTAATCTAATCTTTCTCAACTTGGCTCACACTAATAAAATAAGGCTATTTTGGCCTAAGCTCATAAAAGAGGCTCATCTCAAGCCCATTAAAATGAAGGGATTGAATCATAACCCTTGATCGTTATTAAGATCTGACGGATGAGATCAAGGGTCATTCTCTATAAATACTCTTCTCTCTCCTTCATTTGAAGGAGAGAGAGTTGGCACTAACGCTGTTACTCTGCCGGATTCTTATCCTAGAAGACCAAATACTTAAATACACCAAGAAACATTACCCTGTTCTTCATCATTAGTGGAGTTCAATGCCTCCGAGCTCCTCTACCTATTATTAAAAGTGTTAAAGCCATATTGAGATCACCTACTACTCCTCCTTATATTTCTCTCTTAGTCATCCTGTATAAGTTACTCAAGTTATTTCCCTAATCACGTGTAGCGCGATTTCACACGTGACATGTACGTGATCCCTACATCCGTACCCGTACCCCCACATTTTCTAGTGACTCTATGGGGGAAACTATAGTAAAGATTAATGAATGAAGCTTATAGCTCGAGTTGTACAAGCTCGTTTAGCATATTTATTTCTACTATTATCTCCTTTGTGTACTATGCATTAGAAGGAACAATAACAAAGTATAAGTGTTTATAATGCTACTACTTAGTAAGAGATTTGTCTCCTAAGTACGCAATATACATCTATTGTATGAGTTGTTGACTGGTTGAGACTTTGACTCCCAGGTACACTATGTGATGCTCTATCAAATAGGACAACGGCTTGCACCGTGTAAGTATACATTTGTGGAGCATGTCAAAATAGTTAAGCAGTAGGTAATACCCCCTTAATTCATGACATGATCATCCAATGGAACTAATGCTTATAGTTGTAACCAATAACTCCATATTATTAGATCATATATTTGAATCGTTGTTTGCAAATGAGAACACACTTCCAACGTGCAGGGTTTTCTTGAAAATTTAGCGAGCCATGATGTTTCATTACTGTCTTCTATTCTATAAAGTGCTGCTAAGGAAATGCAATTTTTTTTTTTCTAAGCGCATGATGGTTTAAATTCTTAAGAGTTGGCTAAGCCAAAGGATAACTCATATTAACTCATGATGCCTAGCATAAAAGCATGTACATGTCAATGACTAAGGGATCTCAAACAAGTGAGAAGCTAGACAATACATATGAGGTTCAAAAAGGCCAAACACCCTGTGAGAAAAAGAAAAAAAAATGCAAAGAAAGTAAGAGCAACAATATAAAGACTTGACGTTAGATGCTACAATAGAATCAAGATTTGTGCCTCTAAGATGCTCCCTTCTCTCAAGTTTTGCCTTTGCAAGTTTGGCTTTGAGTAACTCACATCTTTCCTCAATATCTCGACTGCCCAACACCCTTTGAGCCTTAGCTACAATGATCTCCATCTTGTTGAGCTTAAACTTAAAAGTACGTGCTACAACAATACTACTGATCAAAAGTTCGAGATTCTCTATGGATAATGTGCACCAAGCTTCATCAAATAACCCTACGGCTTGCCTAAGTAGGCCCAAGACATGAATAGTCACATGGGAACCCGACCTCGTCCAAAAATCTCCCTTCATCTTATATAAGTGCTCTAATGGTGCTAGGAGGTTACAAGGTATGGTAAGGCCATGAAAGGAAGCAGTGGCTTTTGGGCTCACTATTGCCTTAGCTGTGGCTCTTTTATCTCCATGTTGTAATGTTCTAGTCTTTGGAGGAGGGAGGACCTTAGAACTTGCCTTAGGTAATGATAAGGATCAAAGAAACAATAGCGGGTTGAGAACCCAAAATAGGTATTCGGGATTTCAAAAGAAAAATGGGTACGAAGAACGTGAAGGTTTTTTATGGTGAATGTCAATGGATATAACTTACTAAGACACAAATACAATTAGGGGTTTGAGCTCAAAATAGAGTTCGATATAACTCATGAACACTAAATATCACTTGGGATTCAAATGAGGGTTAGATATAACTCACTAACCTGTTCAAATGAAAGGGTTCACCACAATCCTAAGAATAAGATTGATAAGAACACAGGAGAGATTAAAGAGAGTAATTAACACTCAATAATCTAGCAAACGCAAGATCTACTAGTTCAAGTACAGCCTTGATCGAAAGAGGAAAGTTTCACCCTCCGTATGTAGGGGAGTATCTTCACTATCTGTATATCTCTTCCTTTTTAGTACAAATGTTATTATTTATAGCAAGTTCTAAACCTTAGTGGCAAAACTATAAATAATGTACAAGGTTTTAAATCCTAAAGAATCGGGCCCATAAATAAAATAAAGGAAAACATATAGAAAAATACAAAACTATGCGTTTTATAAAACTCGAAATGCAGTCACTTGGCATGTCCAAGAAGGAGCAGGATCCGAACTAGGTGAGGTTGATAGTTGGATGTTCGAGTCCCAAGGGGAGCTCCTGACGTCTTACGACGCCTGGCCGAGACACCAAAGAGGTTGGCTCACAACTATCAAGTTCTAAAGTCAACCATCACTAATCTATTGGGATAATACCGAGTGGTTCTTTGGTCTCAAGTCTTCGGCTATGCGATCTCTCGTTTTCTTGGCAAACAATAAACTTGTTTCCTAGTAGCTCCTTTTCTCGGTCTTCTATCATTTGTTCACCCTTAGTGAAAGCTGTTTGACCTTAGGTTAGAACATGTCGACATCTTCTTTTGGAGGGTTGGCATCGGCTTTAGACAAGTCAACCTTGGCTTAAACGTAGTTAGAAGTTGATTCCCATTAAGTAAGGTAGCATTGACTGTAGAAACAAGGACATCATTTATCCCTCTTGCATCCGTAACAGCATTCTCACTCTTAATGTTTGCCTCATCACCATAAAGACCTACATGCATCAAGATGTCAGCATATGCCTAGATCTCCCCTTCCTCGTGGTCATCAAATTTGTCTGTATCATCGAAGTCTTTAAGAAGCTACGATTTACCATGGGTCTTGTTGTCATTTTGAGGTACATAATCTGTTTCTTCATCATCATGACTCTCCTGGCCAATTACAAGCTTTGAGGAACTTTCTCCCGTACCATTGTGTTCATCTCACTCTAAAGAGTCCCCTCTTATATCATCACCATCATCTTGCTCCAATATATCTTCACTCATGATGTTAGTGCCATCTTGCTCAGTAGATTACTCCAAATCAACCAACTCAGCCCTTATGTTATGACTTCCAGTCTCGGTAATGTTATGATGGTCTCTAGATTGGGATATCTTATCCAAACCATATTGGTTTGGGAAAGGGCGAATCATAGCAAGGGTAGATTTCGGTGATCCAACATCATTTAATACATCAGAAATCCTTATATCAGAGCCTAACTTGCCTGGTGTTTGCTTAATTGGCACATGATCACAATCTTCTACATCCTGTATAGAGGAACATAGTAAAAAAAAAACTTGTAAAGGATACATACATAGAAGATAAAGAGTAAAAAGTTATAAGTGAAAAAAAAAAAAAGAATGAAAAAAGGGGGAGGTCCTTAAGGAAGAAATGTTGCACCTCAAAAAAGCGAATGTGTTTTGCTTGCCTTATGACAAATAGGAGAGGGTCACTACATTATGTTTTCCCATATTCGCTCTTAGAAGATTTCTCTTCATCCTTCAAAAGACGTAGATAAAAGTCGTACTTACGAAGGACTATTTCAAGAATGTCATTCTTTATGCTTACCGAAACGTACTTCTTAAAATGCTCTAAGCAGTCACACCAATATGTTAACCATCCAGTAGAAGTGACTCCAGAGTGGCCAATGGAAGGGAAATTCAACTGTCTCACCTTTGGCCAAATATTCATGAAGCTACTAGGATGCAATCTTTATTTGACGAAGAATACCCTGATCATACCCCAACTGGTGCGCAACTCAACGAGGTGGATAAAGCATGACTTTCTTCTTAAAAAAACAGCCAGCAGGTCCTTCCTAATCAAGCAATGAAGGGATGCCCCCAGGTGTACACCATAGTATGAATCCAACATCAATAGCAGTAATTTTATCCCGTGCATCCACTAAAGTCACCAATCCTTGTGATCTTAAGGGGTATAACCCCTCGAACCATTGGAACCCACTTATTCTTTAATGAAAGGGTGAAAAGTGAATTCTCTTTCGTTATCAATGATCTCGAACAACTTTGATTCTGACTTCCTATCAACCCAAGCCCAAGCTTGAGGCTTTGGAGGATTCAGTTTCTTCACAAGTCTATTAAAATATCTTCTATAGTGCTTGCAAAGAAACAATTCTAAGAATACTAAGTCCGCATGAGATACCATTACATAACGTCCTTTAGAGAGCATCGAGACTTCATAATAAAGATCTAAGCGTCAATACAAGGAACTCAAATAAAAAGGACCTAAAGCAAATCGCTCTCTACGAGTGATATGAATGGCTAAATGGAAGGACCATGGGATAACTTCATCTTCCGGACCATCGAGAAATATGTATGGAGAAATCTAGCAAGCTAAGAATTCCTTGAGCTTATACTTGTAAGGAAATAAGAGAATGAATGAATTAAGTATGAATAACAATTCAACCATGAACAATGATAAGGTTGCAAAATATATGGGTACTTACCTACACCAAAAGCGGGGACCTTCTTTCCCGATCCCATTCTCCTGAAAAAGTGCTTAAGCCATTGAGAGTATGTGGCCTCCTTCCTAGTATTGATGGCTACTTTCAAGTCATCCTCTAAGGCGACTAGTGTTTCTTGATCACCTTCTGATACAAAAGCTTTTGCAATATTAGTCAATCCTAAGTCTGAAGTTACAACAACATGACTATGCCTTCGAGGGTTAGGATGATCTCGCTCCTCGAGGTTATGAAAGTATGGGATTGAATACTCTAACGAGCAATAAAGGCCCTCCATAAGCTCACATTATTTATCTTGCCTACCAACTTTGAGGAAATAAATATCGGGAGAAAGACATCTACTTTTAACAATTTGCCCACATACCTTAAATCATTCAGGATGTAGCTTGCCCATTGTGCCCATCTTTTTATAGGTTGCTAGGGGTGTAGAAACTGATTCTTAAATAACGGAAATTCTTTCCTTTCATTCCTTAATTGTAATATAGAACTTCCTTTTAAAGGTTTCCTTTCACTTAGCTTTGTTTCTTGCTTGATGAAGTGTAATGGACCATTTGTATGTGGCTGACATGTATTTTGTTTCCTCATTTCAATCGAAAAACTATCCTTTGAAATAGTCACATCTGTTCACTTGTCCCAAAATAGAGGCATTTTGGGCACTTAACCACCTAAAAATGACAACTCATCATTTTCTTTCTTCTTCTTAGTCTTGTTACTACATGATTTGTTCACCGTAAAATCTTTACCTACTTTCATTTAACCCTTAAGGTGGCAGCAACACCAAATGTGGTTCTTACCACTTGGGAGAAGAGAGAAGAAATGAAACAATCAAATGGTCCTACAACCTGCAACATATGGTAAATGAAGAATGATTAGCATTACAATAAAATGTAAAGTATTAAATATATTAATATTTCAAAGAGAACTCTATTTATCAATAAAGGCATGTAGATTTGAGCAATATCATGAAACTTAAAGTACATGCTCAATCATCTATGGGGCAATGATGCACTGTCTACTAGCAGTCCCATTACTCGTGTGCACCTTCAAGGCCTCCAATCCCTCTCTCAAAGAATTCTCTTTTGGCAACTTGCTGATAATGAGAAACTGTATATCATAGAAAGGTAGTTGAACTTACTGAGCTCTCCACATTGTTACGCATTAATCTGTACACTCGGTAATGATGATGCTAACCATTCCCTTACTGAGGACCTTGTACTGAATACTTCGACTGACTACTGCTAAGAATCTCTTGCCGAGTAACGAGAGACTCACTTAAACAATCGAGTAGTTTTCCTCGGCATACTACCATCTCTCTCTTCCTGGCCCCTTTAGTGCCGCAACATTTTGACCCTCCTTGCCTGCTGTGCTTAGAGAATATTCGTACGGGACCAATGCTGTACTACCAGTTGTTCACCTCGTTTGGCATTTAACTATTTTTCCATTTTTTGTTTGTTGTCCTTTTTACCCTTTTCGTATGTATCAGGAATCCCCTCTTTGTAAATACTGTTTTGTAATTTCTTTATTTGTAATGCTACCATAGGAACTTACTATAAACGGTCCTTATCTCTTGTAAGATGGAGATAATTTACATTTTAATACTAAATACTCTGTTTTTGTAAGACAATCCTCTCCAAGTCCATATCCCTTACACTCTTATCTAATCTTGTTGAGTAGCTTAAGATTAGTGGTGGGTAGACCTTAACATCAACTTATGCGTCATATCAAGTGAGTTGTTAAGTTATGTTATGTTTGTTGGTGAGTCACATCTTCCGAGCAACTTCACGTTAGCTACTCTTATTCAATTGTGAACAGTTTCCCTCTAATTTTTTTTTATATCTCAAAGAACCCATTTCAATTTAATTTTGTCCCGATAAGTCCTAATGATAACTAAGCTCCTAGGTACACCAAGCAAGCCCATGTGTTGAGGATTTTCCATTATCTTACAATGGCAATACAACTTAAACTCAGTGACAGACCAAATGACGCCCTCAACATGGTGACAAAACTAAAATGCATCATAAGGGCACATATTCTCCACATGCTACAAGCTTACGTAGTGTATAAAGGAGACATTCATAATAGATTGTGGCAATTTATCAACAAGGATACAAGGACACACCAAGGAATGACTACACATATACTATCAAGTTACCAATTTCAAGAGGGGCAACCAAAGATCACATGATCTAGGTTTCAATACAAAGGAAATGAATAGAAATATAAATATATACATACAATACAAAGAAGACAGCATCTTGGAGGGCAATCATTATGGATTTTTCATTCCTTTATGTGGATAGACATGATGCATAGGCACATAACGACCTTTGAATCATAACGGAAAATGGAAGAAATATCATGGCCAACATCTTAGCAACAATTCCAAGTCCATACTAAATCAGTAGCCCACATGATTCGATTCCATCCAATACAAATCCAAGGCTACAGAAATTCACAAAAATGGCTCTGAACTTCCCTGATTGGCTACTTCTTTTCAGTTGGTTTGGGGACTTCTTCAAATCCGGAACATAGCCTTCATGCGATCGATTATTGGACATTAGATTGGAAACCGATTGCTGGACAATCACGTAAACCGAAATAATTCATCTCTTTCTAAATTCGCAATTGGAAGCCTACACATGCATGTCCAACGTAAAGACAATGGGAGGTCGTGTCTCGGATGAAGCTGAGGTAGTGATTTTCAATCAAGGCCCATGTGATGATGATCAATGAAGTCCACTTGTCAACAAGTTAATCCACCATCCAATTGCAAATCGAAACCCACCTCATCATGTTCAATGTCCACATTTCAGAGCATAATCCAACTTCATAAATATCGGAGAAGAGTTCACCTTACCAAGTCCAATGTCTACGTTTCAAAAATATGGTCTAACTTCGTTAAGTATCAGAGAGGAATTCACCTTACCAAGTCCATGTCCACGTTTCAAAAATATAGTCTAACTTCGTAAGTATCAGAGAGGAATTCACCTTACCAAGTACATGTCTACGTTTCAAAAATATAGTCTAACTTCATAAGTATCGGAGAGAAATTCACCTTACTAAGTCTAATGTCCATGTTCCATATTGTAATTGTGTTTTTCAAAATCAGCCCATGATGAATTCCTAATTGATCAACTTCGTAAATATCGAAAGCCATCAAATAACATCCCCTATTTTTTTAAGTTTCTTTTAGTTAACCACTTGTTTGTGCTTGTATGTTCAAGTTGATGCGAAACTTAGGCACGTCAGTAGACTACATTAATTGATGTTTATTCTTTACGAGGACAGTTTGATGAAGCTTGAAGGTGTTTAAGGGGATTATAGACAAAGATTGCGGCCAAGAGAATGGAGCGTAGGATGATAACAGGAAAAGGCCTAGCTGAATTCAAGTGTGAAATTGCGGTTCTCACCAAGGGCTGTGGAGTATTTCCATGGTTTGGCACACCAGAGCTTCATACACCGCGACTTGAAACCATCCAACATTCTCCTTGGAGATGATATGAGAGCTAAGGTTGCTGATTTCGGCCTTGTTCGTCTTGCTCCAGAAGGAAAAGGTTCCATTGAAACAAGAATCGCTGGAACATTTGGTTATTTGGCACTAGAATATGCAATGACAGGGGAAACTTACTCCTAAAAAAAAGAAAGGGAGACTTTAAGGAGTCGAATGCTACTGGATGATATCAATCATGTAAGGGGTTCCTAGATTTGTTAATTTCAAGAGATTTTGGCTCTCTACCGTCCTACTGTTACACTTAAGGTTGGATGTTTACGTTGTCGCACATCAAATGCACAGAGCTCAATGAATCCATAAGAAGAAATAGCCCCAAGATATACCAATAATACATGCATACATATCCGAAGTGCAGTGAAAAGAGAAAACGTGAAGCAACTTACACATTCAAAAAAGGAGACAAGGCAACCAAATAAGACAAATTACACGTACTCCGGTGAATTGAACCTCCGCTGCATCAAGAAGCCAATGAAAGTGTCAAAGTATATATATATATATATATATATATATATATAAAGAGGAAGACCAGAACGTAAATAGAGATAGTAAAGGGGAAACGTGGGCACGGACCACTGACTTATGTGCACGTAAGTATCTATAACAGCAGCAATAATGACAACTCCAGGCTTTGTTACAAGCTTCTTCAAGAGCAACTCCGGGTAGCAATTTGAATGATAGATTCTATATTATGTGGCCCTTAAACAAGACGAACTGCAGTGAAGCGATGTTACTAACATATATAGGCAACATTGGAGCCAGCAATGTACACTTAGGGAAAGAAATGCATCAGGTAGAAATTGCACCTACGAGCTTCTTCGAGACGCGACCCGAACCAACAGACGAAACACTATTGGTCCTACGCTTAGGGCTCCAAGTGATCTCGCCTGCCTTCGAGAATAGCTCCGTTTGCCTAGTGCCGCACTGGGAACTTCGGGTGATTTCGCTTGCCTTCAATGTTTGCCTCCGATGGTTCACGAGCTCCTTATCGCCTTCTCCACATGGTTCAGTTCTCTTAATATCCGGACACTCGGCTGCAAGAGGGAATATATATATACGTGTGTGAGTCACTGGTTTCCCTATGGAAAAGAAGAAGAAAATGTCCAAACGCAGTAAATAACCATGTAAACGGAGAAAAGAGAAAAGAAAAGAGCTGTGTCCATTGAGTGATTTGAAGCTTACCTGCTGTCAAAGTTGTGGGAGCTATTAAGCCATGTTACATAAAAGAGGAAAGAGAAATATATATACGAATGTCTTCTACAATGGCAATTAAATGATGCTTAGCTGATCCTGTCCTCTGAATTGGCTACTCACTTTTGCAAATTTGTCTACCTTGTAGGAACACACGACAAAAGGAAAGGAAAAAGTAGGGGACACTTGTCGAAACCCTGATCGAGAAGGAAAATAAATAAGCATATTAAGCCTCCATTGTCATCTACTTTAGGCAACAATCGCCAGGAGTAGCTGTGTATTGTGCCTCATCATGAATAAGGATTCGTAACGGCCAAATGGTATATGGGGACCAAAGGCAATTTGTAAAAGGAAGCTGCTCCAAAAGACAAATAATGAGAAAATACCCCTTTTATCCAATAATAGCATGACACCTTATTTCATCATATTGTGCTTGTACCAAAGCTTGCACAGATATTATGTTCATCCATACGAGGTGCCAAATATTGGGACATGGGCTCCATCCACATAAATGTGTAAAGTAATTTACTTAGAAGAGCAGCTTAAAGTTGAGGCTAAAGTGAGATGTTTAAAAAAAAAAAAACAAGTAAGTGTTAACCATGAAGTGAAGGAAGTGAAATATTCTGATATGTGGCTACGTAAATGAAGCACGAGTGAAAAAATGGCGTCCAAATTAGTACAGGCTGGACGTGATTTCGGTTTTAGTATATGGAGGCCAATGGTTCGGAAGATTATAGGATTGCATTCAAATTATCCCTATTACATTCCTCGGGTGATAGATTACTTATGAAAATGAGTTTGATAGCAGATTCAAGTCTACTATATTATGCCTTAGAATGGTAACACTCAAGCTTATCATACCAAGCCTCAGAGCCTTCAGTATTCATGCGGGTAAGCAAGAACGTCGATACATGCATTACTACATTTTAAAAAAAAAAAAAACATGAAAATGAAAATGAGGAGAATGAGGCTACTGATTATGGGCTTAAACCTGGAGAAAGGGATATTGAAATTATGGAAGAAGCAAAGCATGGGTGGAAAATCCAAGAACAACTTTGGCATATAATCCGATTAATCAGGGTCAAATATCTGAAAATGGAAAGAGAATCAAAGCTTAGAGCCTCCAATGTGAAGCTAAAACATGATGATCAATACAATGGAGAATGAAAATCTGTATACTTTCAATGAAAGAAGGGAATTGATTCGAGCTAAGCTTGCTTAGTGAAAGAATACTTTTTCAATCTCTTGCCTTGGACGACATATTCATATGTATATGTATATGAATATGTATATAGGTTTTTAGAGCCAAAAGAGTAAGAGTTGATTTGACTCTTCCTAAATGGAAGCTTGGGTTCTTTTTCCTAATAATATACATGGGATGTACACAAGTACATATATATATAAATGAATGAGTGTATATAATGCAATAATAACATGCCTCCTCAACTCGTTTGGAATAAAAGTTGATAGAAAGCTGAGGTTGTATTTCAACTTTGCATGCTCTAATGCCAAAGGATATAGATTATCGTTTGATGAGAGGCATTCCCTAATCTCTTAAACCAACGAGAGACAAACACGAAATTGGACTAGAAGGGACAAATCAAGCAGCTTAAATTGAAAAGGGGAGAAACTAGTCCACGTCAATAGCATCGTAACCTTCAACAAAATGATTCAATTAAGTAGTAACAAGACGAAGCTGTACATGGACGTCATTGAATCTCGAAATGATTGAGACAATGAAAAAAGCTCTCATCATTAGAACACCATTGCCAACACTAGAAGGTGCTCCAAATATAACTCGAGCCCCTTACAACAAATCAAATAGAGGTAATATAACTCTGAATAACTCAAGCGATAAGGGAATTGAATAGTGCTGCGGAATCACACTCTAAGAGAATTTCTTGAAATACTATGCGATATTATGCTAGGCCTCTACTTTATGAATCACCAATATATATATATATATGTATGTATGTATGTATGTATGTATGTATGTATGTATACACGATAAATTAAATGCGCCACTAGCAGCATGGCTGCTTTATAGTGCATGCGCATTAGGCAGCCTTTTGGTTGCCTAAAAGGCTTATTGGATGTCTAAACCCCTTAGACTCAGTCTAAAGGACTTTAGTCAAGTGGCAAAATGTAAAGTGCTAAATTTAATATTGAACTTCAAGTTTATTGTTTATATGAATTTGACTTCTCGGGTTAAGGTAATAAGATTCAAGGAGCCAAGCTTATAAATTATCAAGAAGACCAAGGGAGATTTGGTATGGCGGGCTTAGAGTAGAGCCCATTGGATTGGTTCATCTAATCTAATCTTTCTCAACTTGACTCACACTAGTAAAATAAGGTTATTTAGGCTAAAGCTCATAAAGGAGGCCCATCTCAAGCCTATTAAATTGAAGGGATTGATCCTAACCTTTGACTGTAATCAAGATTCGACGGATGAGATTAAGGGTCATTCTCTATAAATACCCATCTCCCTCCTTCATTTGAACGAGGGAGATTTGGTGCTAACATTGTTACTTTATCGAATTCTTATCGTAGAAAATCAAATGCCTAAATACACCTAGAAACATTACCCCGTTCTTCATCATTAGTGGAGTTTGATGCCTCGGAGCTCCTCTACCTATTACTAAAAGTATTAGATCCTTATTGAAATGACCTACTCCTCTTTTCTCTTGGTTATCCCATACAAGTCACTTAAGTCATTTCTCTAGTCACATGCAACGCAATTTCACATACGACACATACGTAATCCTTACATCCGTACTCGTACCCCCACAAATACAATGTAATATTATATATATAAATATATTTAACCTTATTTGTCTTTATATTTTCAACATAAAATGAGTCACAAATTCAATACTTCTAATTAGTTGAAAAAAAAAATGAAAATAGTAATAAGAGTATGCTAAAAACTTAAATTGTTAAAATGTCTAAACCGTCATCTTGATAGATATTGTTTAGTTAATTAGTACATTTCACTCTTTCAATTTTCAACCTAGGGGTTTTCAATATAGAATTATAGAAATTGCAATCAGAAACCATACATCAAATAAAGTAATAACGTGTCATTAAAAAGACTTGTATGTTAAATTATGTGAAGTTATTTTATATTAGATGCCTATAGCACATAAAAACCAAAGAAGCACATATTAAGAGGCAAAATTTTGGGAAAAAGGAAAAAAAAACTGTAATTTTTTTAAAATAATCCAAAAAAATTCTATGGTTTAACTAAAATTATTCTCACAAATTCAACACATGATATTGTGTATGGAATATAGATTTAGGTTATCTTAAATATATGCATTCAACATATAATTTTAAACCTAACATAGACAACCAAGATTATCTCATATGGCAAAGGTAGCCTTATAATGAGTCCAATAACCTCAATCCTAAACCTCTAAAGTTACTTATGTTTTGATTTCTTAAAATGTACGATGCAATTTCAAACCTACCACAAGTACCTTTGCAGTAAAGTAATATTTGGTTATGCAATTTTTATGATATTAAATTACATAAAAAATTTTATCTTATTTTTAGTTTATCACTTTATTTGGTGATTGAATAAAAATTGGGCTAATATATTGAACAAAAGACCTAAATTTTGTCCCATCCAGTATAAAAATGAAATTCACATGACAAAAAAAAAAAAACTTTATATTTTTAAAAATACCCCTCCATATTATGATACTGAGCTAATTAATGNAGCCTTATAATGAGTCCAATAACCTCAATCCTAAACCTCTAAAGTTACTTATGTTTTGATTTCTTAAAATGTACGATGCAATTTCAAACCTACCACAAGTACCTTTGCAGTAAAGTAATATTTGGTTATGCAATTTTTATGATATTAAATTACATAAAAAATTTTATCTTATTTTTAGTTTATCACTTTATTTGGTGATTGAATAAAAATTGGGCTAATATATTGAACAAAAGACCTAAATTTTGTCCCATCCAGTATAAAAATGAAATTCACATGACAAAAAAAAAAAAACTTTATATTTTTAAAAATACCCCTCCATATTATAATATTGAGTTAATTAATATTATATTTATTAAATATTACAAAAAATTATTTATTTTATAATATAAATAATTAATTTTTTAATATAACTTTTATGGTCAGTACTGTATAAATCAAATATGATACAATAAATTTATACTATCCAGTTTTCTTTATATTTATCCTATCCAATTCTTTTTATCTAATCTAATTCTTATAGTTAAAAGCTATCTAAGTGTAATAACCTCCATCCCAAACCTATAAAACTAGTTAGATTTTCTTTTCTAATGAATTCAATAGCTCAGTTTTTCATCTTGACTTCTTCCATCTCTTGAAAATCCCTCCTAACTTAGACCAAGTCCCAAGGTAGCTGCTTCTATTGGTATTCCAGTATCTTCATGTCGTTGCCTCATTCATTAAAATTGCCCCTTAAGTATTATTACATATGCCAAAATAGTCTATTTCCCTCTATGCACTCAAATCTGCATCTAATTTGGTTTTGTTTATACAGTCATAGAGACGTCAACAAACAAAAACTAAGAGTGAGACCTTGGTAGAAGAAGATCCTTGAGCATTACATATCTTAAGACCCAAAATGCCTTTAAAGAATAAGAAAAAGAAGTAACCTAAGCTCAATTTTCACATGCACCATATCATAAAGACAATACCCATGATCCTCAAATGAATTATCTCTCCATGATCTTTAAAATGTTTTCATTCTTTAAGGTTCTTTCATTGAAAACTTTGATGGAAGGGAAGCTGGGACATTTTTTGTTCAAAAATTTGGACAGAGAACAGGGATTGGAGACAATGGCCAAGGACTTAACAACATACTAGCGAAGGAGATGAGAGCAACCTGTAAACTAACTGGTTACTTGATGATGCGATTGGCTCATAAGAAAAGAGGTGGTGACCTTCTATGGAGAAGAAACCGTGATACAGACTCACGATTTTAATAAAACGGTATTTTGAAATTAAGACATCAAGATATTTTGAGAATGTGCGTTCAACTCACGGTTTCATATATTGCATTTTTGGATTATTTTTGTGATTATTCTTAAAAAATACTATTCCTTTTCGTTTTCCCAAAATTTCAATATCATAACCCCCTTTTCTTTTTTGTCAAGAGCTATGAAACTTTTATTTTGTTTGTTAACCGTCTTCAATCAATTGGCAATACCTCTAATCCATGTAAAAACGCAAATTAGCGGTCATGTTAATTTAAGCAAACCCTAAGAAGCATAATACCTTGAATGAATAAAAGAACAAATCCTTACAATAATTTCAAAGAACACATAAAAGTGTCACTACATTTTGTATCAAATTACTCCGGAAAATCACAAACTCTTATATAGCTTCAAAGGGAGTCAAAATCGAGCACTTTTAAATATTCTTTTGTCATAATAACGATAAACGATCTCCAATCGCGCTCCTAAGACACACATACACACACATATGTATACGTGTATATATATGAATTATTTTATAACTTTTCGTTCTTCGTGACACACACGTTTATATATATATATATATATATATATATATATATAATCTTTATATATAAATAGTAAGAGAAGTGCTACTTTTAAGCTTGTGTTTTCAACTACTTTGATCTAAGGGTTGGAGTGCCCCAATTTGGTTCTATTTTCATTCCAAACCAAACTATAAAAATGCAGTTTATTTATTTAGAACTTTGACTAGATTTCTACGATTTAGATTATAAATTTTTTCAAATCATAAAATTTTGGTTTGGTTTATGTATCGAACCATATTTTGTAATTTCAACAAGTATATTTACATAATACGTAATCTCAAATGAAAAGCATCAGATTTAATTAATAATTATAAGTACTGATATCATATTAAAAATCGATAAAGTTAATATTAATACAACTAAGAAATTTTAAAAGTTTATTAATTGCTAATTTCATTTATAAAAATAGTATATAGTGTGAGTATTAAGTCAAACTATATATATAATTTATAAATTATAATAATAAAAATTTAGTCAAGGTTTTTTTTTTCCTTACCCCTACTTTGATCATAAATGATTGTGATATCACTAGCTAAAGTAAGTTCATGATAGATTTTATAAAATCTAAACTGGTTCCAATATCTTATAAGATTTTTCAAACTTAAGAATAACGTTATAAGATTTTTGTTCTACACCTGAAATCCGTACGAAAACTCTATGAGAAATTACCCTATATAATAATTATCATGTTGGATAGATTTGTTACTTAAGAGTTTAACCACTTCCATCTCTATATGTATTGCAATCATTAATACTAATTTATCATATTATCTCTTGTTGGTTTGGAGTATTGATAGATAATCAAGTCTAAACTTAGAGATTAGATAGTGTTGCCGTCCTTTGTTGTGTATTTATTGCACAAAACTTATGTAATCGGTGAAAATGCAAAAAGAAAGTCTATTGTGTTTTTAGTAGACTGTATTGCAAACATTTGAAAATATAAAATATTTATTTATTTTCGATAGGTTGCAGGGCTTTATACATATATTTTTCAAAAAGATTCTCAATAGTTCCACCCTTATTTGTTCGACATGAACCAACCCCATCCAACACTTCTCTTTCCCCCTTCTGTTTCTCTCAGGATCTTCTTTACAAACCCTAATTTCATCCTGCAAAAGATCTTTTACTGATGACACATTAACCTTCCTTTTCTTCAAGGTGCTTTCTTTTTTAAGCAAACGTTCCATGTATATCTTCATTTCCTCTAATCCTCTCAAGCATCTTCGCGTTACAATCACTGGAATAGGGTTTTGTTTTTCAAAAATACTAGAGCACCTCTCCTTCCATATCTCCCATGTAACCAAACAAAGTCTACTCTTACGCATCTGTCTCTCGACTTTTGATTCCTGCTTTGTACCGTCAAAAGAGTCTATCCAGTTGAAAAAGGATGAAACTTGGTCTTTTTTTTTATTAAAATACCCAGTTTGTTAGACCAAACCGGATATACCTAGTTATAAAGTCGGACTACATGTTCTATTCTCTCTGATCTACTACACCAAGCACACTCATCCGAAGTGGATACCCTATGTGTGTGGAGACTAGCCAAGCACAATACCGAGTTATGCACCTCTCTCCACATAAAATGATAAACTTTAGGCAAAGCTGGTAACTACTTTCCACTTCTCTTTCGACAGAGTTATGGACGTTGATGCTTTCGTATTTATTTCTTTATTTTGCAAGGAAATCAGGTAATGATATACACTTTTCACTGAGAAGACTCCAGTTCGTTCAAAAGGCCACACAACCGAATCTCTCAAGCCTGTCAATGAGAAAAGTGTACATCTGATTGCCCTTCTTTCTTCAACTGTAATAACATGATGCACTGCACTTAAGTCCCACATCCCTATATCTGAGTCTATAAAGCCTTTCGCTTTCACGTTTGGGTCTCCTAGGATGTTTCTTTTTGGTAGCCTGAAATTCTACAAGGATGGAATCCATCTGTCTTTCCAAAACCGTAACTTATCTCCCGACCCCACCCTCTAAACAGAACCATCGAATAAGATATCCTTACCTTCCAAGAGACTATGCAACCCCCATGACCTTCTATACCCTCTTCCATTATCTCCCAGGTCTTTATCAGGATAATACAAACCCTTCAACACCCTGGCCCGTAGAGCGCTAAGACTTGTCTCCAATCTCCATGCCAATTTAGTCAACAAGGCGAGATTGAATGTATGAAGGTGTTTAAACCCCATTCCCTTTAGCATTGGCTAGCTTAGACCAACCTACCCAATGTATCCTGCCTTCACCATTTCTCAACCCCACCAAAACTTAGCAATGAGTGAATTAACCTTATTACACCATTTTTTGGGATATTTAAAACAAGACATGGAATACATAGGTATAGCTGTAGCCATTGATTTAATCAACACCTCTCGACCTGCTTCAGTCAATAAATTCTGTTTTCATCCTTTTAGCTTAGCACAAATTCTTTCTTTTAAAAATTATAGCTTCCACTTTAGACCTCCCTAAAGAGTGGGTAAACCTAAGTAAAGCCTTGGATCTTCTGCTGGCTTGATCTCCAATCTGTTAACAACTTGTAACCGCAACTCTGATGGAGTATTAGAGCTAAAAATGATGCTAGACTTCTGAAATTAACTTCTTGTCTTGATGCAAAATAGAAAGATAGTAGATCCTTCAACACTAAACAGTTATCCTCTTTAGCTTCAATGAAAAATAAGGAGTCATCTGCAAAAAATATATGAGATGGCATCGAATAAGAAGTTTTAATTTGAACTCCAGCATGTTGATCAGAATTGATTGCATTCAATATGCCCTTAGACAAGACCTTAGCTACTAAAATAAAGGGATAGGGTGATAAAGGATTACCCTGTCTAAGACCCTTACTAGGTACCACATTTCCAATCATTTTTCCATTAATCACAATGTTAAAGAACATTGACCTAACATAAAACATGACACAATTAATCCATTGCTCCCCAAAACCAAATTTCCTAAGGACTTCCTCAAAAAAATCCCATTCTACACAATCATATGCCTTATTCATATCAACTTTCAAAGTACAAAATTCCTTTCTACCACTCTTCTTATGCTTCAGAAAATGAAAAAAATTATGTGCAATTATCACATTATCATAGATCATTCTTCCTGAAATAAAATTACTATGATTAACTCATGGAGATGAGGTTTTAACCTATTAATTAGCACTTCAGAAATGATCTTATATATAAAATTGCATAAACTAATAGGACAAAATTAGCTAACAAGTTTGGGATTGGGTACTTTAGGAATAAGAATGAGATCGATACCATTGATAGATTTAAGAAAGATACCTGAATTGAAGAAGCTAGAAACAACTTATGTGACTAGAGGCTCCACTACATCCTAACAACATTGATAAAGCACACTTAGTAAACTATTTGGACCTCGCCTAATTGAAAAGCAGCATATTTAATTTCTTCTTCTGTTACTTTGCTACATAAGATGCCATTAACTTCCTCATGTACCACATTATCAATCTAATCCAAATAGTTCCCACAACTCCTCCTACCATTAGTTTGAAACAATTTTGTGAAATGGACTTTAAACACATGTGCAATCTGGTCTTCCTCTTCCAACCAATAGTCATCAAAGTCTTTACTTCTTAATATTTAGTTTCATTAGCTTCTACACGATGTGGATTTGTGAAAAAATGATGAGTTCCTATCCCCACACTTTAGTTAATGAATTCTCAATCTCTACTACCAAAACTTCTCTTCCTTATCCCATAAAGAGTCAAGTTGATTGTACAATTCTGTCTCTTCCTTATAGCTAACAAAGTCTATTAAATATTGTAAATTATCTATCTTTTACATTATCTCTTCAATGGCAGCCTTGTTATTTGGAAAATGTTCCTTTCTACATTTATTGAGGAATGTTGACACTTTTTTAAGATTGCACAACATCAGCTCAAAAGCATTATCATTAGAAGACGATTTTCAACTATTTTTTACTATAATTTTGCATTCTTCATCTTCTAACTGCATGTTTTCAAATCAAAATCACCATTGTCCTTTTTTATCCCTATCATCCAACAACAACAAAATAGCCACATGATTAGAGCCATAAGCATTTTAATGAATTACTTAACAATTTGGATATCTCTCAATCCAAAGCATAGAAGCTAGAACCCTATTAATCCTTTCTTGCACAAGAACACCATCATAGTGTTTGTTGCACCATGTATATCGAAGGCCTTTAAATCCCAAATCCTGTAAGTTGGCATCAAAAACTAAATTCCAAAAGGCCTCAATATATTGGGCTTCTTTTCTATTTTCTCCTTCCTTTTCATGTTCTTCAAGGATGGCATTGAAATCCCCAATACAAAGAAAGGGAATAGATGTACAGGCTACCTTTTACTTTAAAATGTTCCATAGCCACACTTACTTAGCAAAATCAGAATGTGCACGAACCCAAATTATTTGACCCACCACCTTACCATTACTATATGTAACAATTGAGTCAATAAAATGACAATTTTCCTCCGTCACCACAATTCGAAAATCATTAGTCCATTGAAGAGCTAAGCCTCTTGCAATGCCTCTCCTTTGAACATAGAAGCAATTTGGATATTTTAATTGCCTCCTTAATTTTTCAGCTTTATTTTTTGCATTTTTTGTTTCCATAATAAACATAATAGAAGGATATTACCTATTAATTAGGCCTTTAATATTATGAATTGTCTTAGGCAACCCTAGGCCTTGACGGTTCCAACTCATGGCCCCTGTGTAGTTGTTTAGGGCTAGCCACCATCGCCTATGGATTCATAAACAACAATAAGCACATCAACCCAGTTATCTATAACACATTCCTCAACCTTTTCCTCTATACAAACCATCATTGATTTACACACTCTTTTTCTTTCTTTTTTCACTATTCTTTTTTTCTTTTTCATTATTTCCTCCATCACCCCCTTTCCTCCAGCCCCTTCACTAAAGTTAAGATTGATTTCCACATTAAATTTTTCCTCTTTTAGTTTTTTACCATACCCCTCCTCTCCTTCACACTCTTCTCTTTTTCTCTTAAGCCTCATGTTATTAAACGAATGTATAACTTCTTTTACTACAGGTACTTTCATAAGCACAATCCCACCTTCTTCTATCCTCTTCCTAAACTCTTCTTCCTACCCCACCCTCCCAATCAGAGATGACAAAGAATTGCTCAAAACAGGTGAGAGATACTCACTCCTCTAAGGTAAAATACGTTCATGTGTCTGTGAAGGTCTTTGAGGTGGTAAGGTGTTTATGAGTGTAGAGGACCAAATTTAATATTGGGCTTGAAGCTCATTGATTAAATGGATTTAACTCATCGAGCTAAAGTGACAGGGTCTGAAGAGCCAAATCCATAAATTATTAGGATGATCAAGGGAGATTTGACATGGTGGGCTTGGAGTAGGGCCCGTTGAATCAATCCGTCCGATCTAACCTTTCTTGGTTTGGCTCACACTAAAATAATAAATTAAGCCTTTATTTAGGCTTAAACCCATGAAATTAGCCCACGTAAGATCCACTAATAAAGGATTTCAATTTTAACCATTGATTACCATCATAATCTGATAGATGTGATCAACTATCATTTCCTATAAATACCCTACTGACATCCTCATTTGGAGAAGAAAATAATCCTCATTAATACAGTTGCTTTGTTGGAATCTCATATCAAAGATCAAACACTTAAACACCTTAAGAACACTACTCCGTTCTTCACCTATTGTGGAGTTTGATACCATTATACTCCTTTACCTGTCACCATATATGTAATAGTCTTGTCAAGATTATTTACTCCTCCTCCTTACACTTCTCTTATGATTATCCCATACAAGTCACTCAAATCATTTCCTTAGTCAAGTGTAGCATGACTCCTCATGTGGCATGCATGTGACCCTTGCATTCGTACTCACACCCCCATATTTTCTAGCAACTCCAATGAGGAGGGAAGATTTGATACTCACATCATGGTACCTCTAAGGTGAAGACAAGCTAATCCTACTAATGGAATTAATCAAGAGTAAGATGCTGCTATTGTGAAAAATGACCAAAAACTACCTCTAACTAGAGGCACTAATCAAGGACATGGCACATAAGAAGGTATTCTTGACAATGCATAACTAACATGTGAGCTGCGGAGACTAATAAGAACTTAGGTGAACTTATGGCAATGTTTGCTCAATGCATGCCTGCTTCGACTGCCTTTGCTGCTGCTCAGCAAGAAGTAACTTTCTTGAATCCTTCTAATGCAGTGTAGCAACATACCCCACTTAACCCTCCTGTTGTCAACATGCATTGCATTCCTAAAGTTGAGGAACAATTTCCTGCTATGGAACCTATAGCCATGCAAGATTCATCACTTAAAGTAATGAACCAAGGCATTCAGATTGGAGGCTTGTCATCCTTACGTACTATACCACATGTCACAATTGTTGACTCTATATAACCAACACTGATGAATCCCATGCCTATAAGCTTTACACTTGTGAATCTCACGCCCATGCACTCCACTCCTGCCATGTTAATAAGGGCGAAAACATCCACCCAAAGAGGTTCATTTGTGACCAAAGAAGATTTGGACGTGTATTGGAAGGAGATACAAACAAAGTCTACGATTGGGGTACCGAAATTGAAGCTTCCATATCACCAATGCATTACTGCAAAGCCATACCCTAAGGGAGTGCTAAAGAACACTTGTTAAAGTTCATCGAGGCCTTAGAAGTATATGGTTTGGATGATGATTTGAAATTGAAGGAATTTTCTCAGTCATTCATTGAGAAGGCATACACCTGGTATGTCAACCTTCCCCTAGGGTCAGTTGATTCATGGGGAAACATGTGCAAGATGTTCTTAGAGAAGTTCTTCCCTATAGAAGAAAGAATCACCCTCATTGACATGGGGAAGATTCGACAAAAGCCTAAGGAAGATCTCATGGATTACATTGAATGCTTTAGGGAGCATTCCTTGGTCATAAAAGAAATTTGTGATGAAAGAGAGTTAGTTAAGATTTGCATGTAAGGGATGTTTACTAACTATGTAATGTACCTTGAGAACCTCTCATTAGTTTCTTTTGCTATGTTGGTTGAGAATGCTCGAAGGACCAACAATTCAGTGGCACGACAAAGAGGTGAAAATGCAACATTTAATAAGCACACACTGTTAGTGAACTCAATTCAAGAGGAGGATCTAAGAGAAGCAAAAAAATTTAGAAGTGAGAAGCTTATGAGTATTAAACCATCTTTAGCATACCCATGATCAATGAGAAAAGTGCACACACTCCTTGAATAATGGTTACGTGATGGGAATATCAAACTCCCAAGGGTTGAGTGTTTATCGACAAATAAAGAGAAGGTTGACCCTAAGTCTTGCAGATTTCATAAGAGTGTAGGTCATCCTATGAAAGATTGTTGGACTTTAAAGAAAATATTTAATGAGCGAGTTCAAAATAGAAAACTAATCATCAAAGATAATGATGTCGGGAACAACTCACTTCCAACTCATAACACCCAACGTGGTGATGTGAATGCTATCGCTCACAATCCCACAAAGATAGAAAGTATGGACATGCAGCCAATTAAGGCGCATGAAGTTAAGCATGAAGAATTTGAGATCAGGACAAATGGAGAAGATAGTACTACTCTTTCTTTGTTGAAGACAGCTAATGTTAAGAATTTCTTTGATTTATTCGGCTTTGATGAGGATGCTCGGCTCGAGGTAGCAATTGCATGAATGAGGATCTCGTAAGATCAATATAAGAAATATCTTATAACACGTCCTACAGAGGGAATCGTTTTGACGAATAAGGGCGCAATTAAATTTACAAATGCTGACATTTGTACAGTGAATCCTAACCACAATTAACCTCTATATGTGGAAAGCGTACTCAATGGTCATTCTATCAAGAGGACATTTATTGATAATGGATCTTCACTTAATATTATGCCAATGTCAACTTTTAAAGCTACAAAGATAGATATTTGAAACTTAGTAAGATAGCTAATCACACTAAATAGCTTATACGAGTCCTCCATGAAGACAATGAGGCATGTTGAAGTAGACTTTGATATTGGACCCATCTACATCTCCACTTGGTTCCATGTGATCGATGTATCTATATCTTACCATCTCTTTATAGGAAGAACATAGCTGCATGATCACAACATGATACCATCAACCTGGCATCCATGTATAAAGGGTCATTAGAATGAGCAAGACATCTTCATTCCTGTAACAAAGAATCCATTCATACGTAATGAGTCTCACTTCACTAAAGTAACATTCATTGATGTGCATGTGAATAAAGGAGAGACACCCTTAGTGGAACCCCTTGAAGCACAGTTACCTATAGGGGAAGAGGTTCAAACTAGAGCATTTAGGAAGAAGAAGATGCATGGTTGTTGCAGCAGTGTGAAGAAATGAGAGCAAACCAATGATATTATGAAGTTAGAAGGCACATTATAAGTTAAGAAGTACGAGAACTATTAGTGGCTAAGATGTGTTTTCATTGGTGTTATCTTAGTTTTCATTTCATATGTAAGCACAATGATGATTGCTTTTCGTCAATCAAAATTTCCTTTTCCCATCACTGATATTTTCTAATGAGAATGTGATGAGTATTTGAATATCTTCATTTTCTCACTATTGTCGCTGCAAAGTAAGAGACTAGTATCCTTAGCACGCAAAGTTAATTTCACAAAACGGTTTACATCTAAACAGGAAAACTAAACCCTTCAATTGAACAAAGGAAAGTGATAATGAATATAATATATAGACTACACATCGTTGAGAACCTAATCTCCTAAGTGTATGATGATGAGCTTAGCTCGTATGTTGCAAATTGGTAAGAACATTGGCTCCTAAACGTACATCATGCCATGATAATCATGTATAACTTTTATGCTAACTAATTGCTATATTTCTTGCCATCAAGTAGTGGAAACAATCTTATTGATAAGCACTTTAACATATTGACATTCAAACCTAAGTAACATTGTAGTACACCATGCTACATAGTAAAGTAGTGGGAAATACCCCCCTTGACTGATCAAAAAAAATAATTGATCCCAAGCAATCAATGCCATTATCACTGCGTATGCGCAATTGAATACTTCTTAAAAGGGATCTTTTATATATTATCAGTAATAAGAAAAAGTCTTGCTTTAATATGTGAGATCCCTTAGATCATCGAGTCTAAGAAGTCTCGTAATTATGCGTATCTTAAAGGAGAGCCCCTTAGATCATCGAGTCTAAGCAGTCTCGTAATTATGCGTATCTTAAAGGAGAGCCCCTTAGATCATCGAGTCTAAGCAGTCTCGTAATTATGCGTATCTTAAAGGAGAGCCCCTTAGATCATCGAGTTTAAGCAATCTCATAATTATATCTATTGTATAAGAGGCCCCTTATATCAAAGAATCTAAGCGGTTTTAAAGTTATGTCAGTCCAAAATTTGAAGGTCATAATTGCTTAATAGTAGTGTGACTAAGTTAAGCCTTTGCTCCCTGCCACGTGGTGTCCGTTTAAGAAGAAAGAAGAGATAACAAAGCAATTTTACTACTTATACTATACGATAGTGCTGCTTAGATAAGACATTGCTCTTAAGCGCATAAAGTCCTTAAGATATGTTTTTCACTATCTGTCAAGACATTACAAGTCATTAAGGGGATAGAAGCTACCATACTACATTATTATCTAGCACACTATTGCTAGTTGAAGAGCTATTGCCCCTAAATCCATAATGATAAGATGCTTTCATAAAAGTTGACGAAAGTATCAAGGAGATGAAAGAGCATGAAAGCCAGTTAATGAACTTCATTGCTATTGATTCTACATATTCAAGTATAACTTGTACTTATAAGGAGATATAAGATTTACAATTGAGTGATCAAGAAGATCATATAAAACAAGGCTCAATGCATACGTAGCGCTTGATACATGAGTACTCCCAATGTTTGATACACTACACTAATTTACTACATCCTCCTTTGTTTGATTTTAAGGATAACACTATTAAAGTTGTTTAACACACAAGACTACTCTTGTATAATGCCATGTTGCCTCCTCTTATAGATTCTTCAAAGTAGCAGCAATGCTTACATGTAGTTGCTACCACCTGGGGGAAGAGGAAGGGTTAATTACATGTGAAAACTAAGGAAAGTAAATGAGTTAGTAAAGTGAAGTGCAAATGGGATAAAAATCATACAACTATATAAGTAAGAAGTTGAAGAAAAAATTACAAAGGCAGTACAAGGAATGAAGCCTTATTGAAGACTCATGTTTAACTCGAAGATTTGGCATATCCATGTTCATATCAAAGGACTTATGCTCAACTCACATGTTGAACTCATTTATACACACATATCTAAGTTAGAAGATTAATGATCAATGTCTCATGTTCAACTCATGTGATGGGACCTCATGTTGCACTCAAGCCTCACATCATATTCAAACCTCATGTCATGTTTAGAACTCGCATCATGTTTAAGCTTCAGGTTATGTTCAAACCTTACATCGTATTCAAGCCTTACATTGTGTTCAAGGGTTATGTGGTGCTCAGGATTCATGTCATGTTCAAGCCTCACATCGTGTTCAGACTTTACATCGTGTTCAAGGGTTATGTGGTGTCAACGTCTAGCATGATGTTCATACTTCACATCGTGTTCAAGCCTTGCGTCGTGTTTAAGCCTCACATCATATCATGCTCAGGACTTGTGACACATTCAAAACTCATTTCATATTCAAGGCTACATATTATGCTCATGGATTATGTCATGTTCAAGACTCACATCAAGTTCAAGGCTCACATCATGGCTAATGATCATGTTTAAGGCTCAAGTTCGATTTTGAAGTTAAATCATGTTCAAGGCTTATGATTACGACTTATTCTCACTTACATTTAACTCTAATGTTCAAGACTTGTGTTTACTCTCATATGTGATGCTCGAGTACAATCCTTATGTTCACTCATGATCAAGACTCATGTGTCAAGGCTCATGTTTGACTCATATGACAAGACTTGTATTCAACTCAAGTGTTAAAAGTTCTTATGTTCACTTCGTATACACAATTCATTGGTGCTCATATCAAAAGTTTAGAAGTGTCCATATCAAAAGTTCAGAAGTGTTCATGTTAGAAGCTCACATATGCTTGTGTTAAAGAGATTATGAAAAATTCAAGTGTTCAACTCTTATATATTCATGCACAAGGATTATAATCGGTTCATAGGTACTTAAGTCGTAGACTCGCTCTCAACTCTCACATGCTCGTGCTCAAGATATTACCTCACAAGCACTTATGTTGAATAGACTTTATGTTCAACTTAAATGTGTTACTCTTATATGCTCACGTCCAAGACTCATGTTCAAAGCGCGTTTGCTCAACTTACGCTTGATTCTCATGTGCTTGTATGTGCATGTCCTTTCGACTCTAGACTCATGTTCAATTCATATTACAAGTTGCAATTGGTTTAAAGGCCATACATGACTCAAGCATTATACCTCTTGTTATCACCCGTTGATAAAGATCGGTACTTAAGTCACGTTCGCAGATTTTTGACCTTCAATTGGCAAATAATCACGGTTCAGGTGATAAAGAGTCTACCCTCTTTAAACCATACCGATTTGCTAATTGTTACTAGTTTGAGATGTAGTCCTCAAGTTATAATTGCAGACTTTTGATCCTCGATTATAGGCAACTACAGTCCAAGCGGTGAAGAGATCCTTCTTAAACCAAATTCTCAAATGTTGATTATGCTACCTATAAAGCATGGATAATGAGGAGATGTCAGTTTCAAAATTTAAAGAAAAAGGGAGGAGAAGGATATTATAATTAATTACCCAAAGGCATACGTCAAAGTGTAAGTAAAATTATAAGAACAAAGGCATCACGTAGTGGAAACCATCTCATTATACATTACATGGGGAAGAAATATTGGCACTAAAGAAAATGCACAAGTTCAAGCTGTATACAAGATTCCCAACATCTTGGATCGAGAAAACAAATGGCTATTAAAATAGTGAAATCAAAAAGAAAAAGGAAAGATTATGAAGTAAACAGTTGCAACACCATGAAAAAACCAATTTAGTTGTATTATGTTGAAAGAAATATTATGGCAAACCTTCAAATCAAATACGTAGGGTGAATCAAGACAATGGGTAAATATAAAGGTAGAAACTCATACAATTATTAGTAAAATTCCTTCCATCGTGGATTAAGACTAATCTCTTGGGTGTTTCCTAAGAGTTTACACATCTAACAAGATATATGGACAATTGGACATAATTTTATTCCCTAGATCAATTTGATGCTCATAAGGTGGTGGCACTTTTTCTTTGAATGAAAATGCTTAGAAGTCATCAATGTTAAATTTATACTTCATATTTAAACAATGAAAGATTAGAGGAAAAATTGAACAAAAGCTTAGTTTAATTGCTATGAAACAAAGGTACCAACATGGAACTTCATTAGCTAAATTGTGCAAAATGTTTTTCAAAAGATGCTAAAAAAAAAAAAGAAGAAGGAAAAAAAAAATGCACTACTCGTACAAAAAGAATTGAAGAGCTTATGGTGCATCTTAAGACCAAACAAAGCAAGGTCAATTTCTTCAATACTATTATGAAGCTAAAAAGAAGAGTGCTATTCAAGTTGTAGCAATAGATAAGGAGTAACTTATCATGACAAGACGATTATGAGGGAGTAACTAGTAAACTGGCTAGTAAAATGATTATAAGGGCATCATATGAAAAGTCTGTGCAAGTAAGGAGCAGACTGATGGAGAAGGGAACTTCCTACTTAATGCAAGTTTAGTGTATATAGATATTATTATAAAGTAGAAGCCACTCCCCCCCCCCCCCCTCACCCATCTACCCCCATCGCCCCCTTCCCCCTAC
>JAMXBB010000005.1:78119583-78250801 GCA_024138015.1 Lumnitzera littorea
ACTTTTTCATTACTTTTAGATCTGGTCGGTTGGTTTTAGGGTTCTTTTAGCACATCCTAAGCTTACTTATCATAAGTTATGGCCTAAACATTAACCTAGGGTGTTAAATACTTGTTTTTCCATGATTGATACTTCTTGTTGGGCATATTTTTAAGGGAAAACATGTAGAACCATCATGATCTATTCTTTGGCCATAGGTTCTAGGGGCATTCTTAAGGCCTTAGTTATGATTTTCTTGAGTATTATCTTATATACCTACTATATAACCACTTTAGTGCATTTTTAAGCTTAAGAATCACTTATGAAATTGAGAAAACATCCCTAAAGCCTAAAAGTACCCTACGTCTAGCATGTAAAGGAACAACCATGGTTTGTTTTTCTACATTTCTCATAAGCTACAAGTTTCTTCTTACATTATGTCAAGTGTACAAGTAAGTGATATGAATATACTCTTAGAACTTACAAGATGACCACATGAAACCAACTTTATCTTAGCATAAATAACTCCTAACATACAAGGAAGGATATCAAAGATAGAAGTCAAATGAAACTCTTAAAGTTACTCAAAGATGAAGAAGGTTTTACTAGGTTCCAAGAGAGATGGATGGAGCCTCACTTGGTGCTTCTTACTCTAAATCCTTGTCCTTGCTATTATGTGTTCCTTAGCTTTTGAACCATAGGAGTTGCTAAGTGTTGATGCTTTGATATCCTCAAAGTAAATCAAGGGTAGCAAGAGAGGAGTATGGGCATGCGGTTTTGTTGGAGGGTAAGGGGGGAGAGGGAAGGTTTTACAGGTGGTGATGGTGGCGGCTGAGGGTGGTGTTATATTCACTCATCCACTCGGCTGATGAGAAGCTAAGTAATTCACCTCTTGATAAATGCTTATCAAGACGGCCATATTTGGTTTGAATTTAAGTGGCACGAATAGTTCAAATGGTTATCTCCTAGCACAATTCTATTATATAACCACCCACTACTCTTACATTTCAAGAATGTACTTGATCGTAAAGTCTCTACGTGTCTCAATAATCATATAATTAACTACTATTTCAAACACCCGACATTCACCTATAAATATAAATAAGAAGCACTGTAAGAACTATCTGATAACCCATAACTACTCACTCTATTTTTCTCCTAAACTCACTTACTAACATAGATATCGGAGTGGTAGCACCAGATTAGCCCCAATACCCTTTAGTTCTTTGTCCTTTATAGGAAGGAAATTATATGAAAATCCACCAACAACAAATGGTAACTGGTTTTGGGGCTTCCTTGGTTGGTTAAAAGATTGAGAATTGCAAGTGAAGTGATGGCTCCTCCTAGGTCTTCAAATCGATGGCTAGGGTGACTTGTTAAGCTTACCATTTTTCCACTTTTGGCTTGTTGATTCATGACTCCTTTATCCATTAATAGCATAACTTATTTAGGGTTTTAGGAGAGTGTTATCAAGTTGATCCTAGGGATGTGCTCATGTGTCATACTACCTTAGAGTTGCATATAAAGATTTGTTGGATTCAAAATGAAATGAGAGGGAAGAGGGATGGGGGAGGCCAACTTTAGGCTCGGGAAGTGAGGGCTTAACTAGCTACTTTTCATTCTTACTTTTAGTTGGTGTAAAAGTGGATAGGACTCCTTTTTCCATATATAGTATAGTATGCTCATGGCTTAAGGGTAGCTTTATCTAGTTAACTACAGGAGCTTACTAAAGTACTTATGGATGTCCCATTAACCAAGGGTTACAACATGAAGCTTAAGATAAGTTTGAATTAAAAAAGAGAAGGTGAGGGAATGGGATGTTTGCCAGTCCTCTAGCATTTACGTAGGCTTCTCATCTTCCATCATGTTAATACTTTGATCATTTACTTGAATGATAAAACTTGGGCTAGGTTTTTAAATCCTTCCATTTCTTAAGCTTGTTTTAAGTTAGGCTATAGTTTTCTCTTTGGATTCGATTAGGGTTATATTAAGTTTAGGGTTTTTGATTTGGGGCTTTTATGTGTTCATTTTAGTATTAAGGTTTTGGAATTATATTTAGGGTTTTCGAGTTCTCATATGAGGGTTTTCAATTTAAGGTCTCATTACATTTAAGGCTTCTATTGTGTTTAGCGTATAGGGCTTTTGAGTCTTCATTTTGGGGTTTTAATAAGTTTAGAAATTTCCTTATGTTTAGGGTTTAGGGTTTTGATCTCAAATTTGTATTGCACATGAATAAGGTTACTTTTATGTTTATATATATGGTGCAATTTATATGCATGAGGCACAATTATAATTTCATTAATCTAATATTTTAATTGGTTTAGTTAAATCAATTTAACATTATATAGTGTTTTGTACATTTTAACATTCGTGAATAAAATTATATCGTATGTATATGTATGTATGGTACATTTAGTCTTATAAGGATATATTCTTATTAATCAAATGCTTTAATTGGTTATGTTTAAATCAATTGGTATTATACAGTATATCATACGTGAAAAAAAACTTTACATGTGTATATACACATGTTTAGTGAAATACGTATTCGAAGGGATAATTTCTTATTTATTATAAATTTTATTCGCTAGCTATCTTAATTTAGTTAGTTACTATTATTTAGGGACATCTTTGATCTTTTGATATGAAACTTACGTGATTTTGAAATATCTAGAATTTATTTATTAATCTAATGTTTTAATTGGTTCAATTTTATGCTAGTTGATATAATGTGATATATCTTATAAATAATGGTATGTAAAAGAAAAATTATACATGTGTAGTATGATGTATACTCATAGAGACAAATTTGTAATTTTGTTAATTTAATTACTTTAGTTGGATTAATTTAGCTAATTGTTATTACCTAAGAATATCTCTAATTACTTGATACTAAATGTATGCAATTAAGGTTTTTCAATTTTGTATTGAAATTTTTTCAAGTTTGTTTCAAGGTTTCGTTTAAAACTTCTTGTCGATTTTAATTCCTTTGGTCTTGAAGGGCCTAGAGATTATTTATTGGTACTTGAGTTCAATTCTATATCTAAAATGCAAAATTTGTATGTAATACCCCAGGGTTCGCACTAATATGATAATCCCAGCATCTGAACTCCTAAATTTAGAGCATCAGGCAATGTTATCCATTTTAATCTAAACTTCATAGTAAGGCTAGAAAAATTAAAAGAAGTATCATAGTAAAGTCAATTTCTCAAAATAAGTTATATAAAAGAATTAATTTAAGAAAGACATTAATTTATCGATAAAGTTGATAAACGTGAAATTCGAACTTTTAGATATAGTGATATATTAGAGATAAGTTATTTGACTTGTAAAAATAGTAAATGAAGTTAAATTATATATAATATATGAGTGTTTACATAGATTATACATTTTATGTATTAAATATGTATATCTATTAACATAAAATTACATATATAGGAAAATAATATAAAATTGGGTGAAAATTATCCAAAAATAGGTTGATGAATCATCAAAATGATGTGATAGCATGGGAATGACTTGAAAACATGAGTCATCCCAAGATTAACAAGGAAATGACATATCGCGCCTAGTTAACATGTTGGAAAATAAGGAAATGACATGTAGCAACCCACTTTTTGACATGTAAAAATTCTAAAACCTATAAATAAGACCCCAAGCCTCATTTGCAATATTGTAGGGACTTGGAAACAAAAGAACATAATTTCAAGAAATTAGAAAAAAATAAAACAAAAATGGAACACAAAATAGGGCACAAGCTAGTCTAAGGTGGTTCACTAAGTTATTGATAACCTAACTTAAAGCCACCTTAGGGTTATAAGGTTTACCGTGAGAGGAGTTGGGCTAATAAGATACTGTGGCTAGAGGGTGATCGGAGTCGGCCAGTTTAAGTAAACCAAAATTCTACTCATGTCTTGCTTAATTTTCTAAAAATATTAAATGTTGTTAATTAATTATGAAATTTGGTTTTCTTAGGTTATTTTAGGTGTAGATGAATTTAATAATTTTATTTTAATTAAATAATTAGTGAAAATATAGGGTTCTTAAGAAAATACTCTATTTGGGCAAAAATTGAAATAATTTTTATAAATATCATATGATATTATTTCAAGCTTAATTTTTATTTATAATACACTTAATATATATATATATATATAATTGTGATAACAAGAATTTTTTAAAATAAACTTGTTTACTACTTTTTATAATTATTTTGGATTAAACTTCCAGTTTTGCTGATTTATTAAAATACTTAGTTTTTGATGAAATTAATGAATAAGCTTTACATGTTTTGACTTTTGGAAGTTTATAAGGGTATTTGAAACACTTAGCTTTTATCTCACATATAAATTTGTTTATTTTCCCTAAGTTTTCATAATTTCAAGCTAAAATCACTATTTTGGTAAAAATAGATAATAACTATTTTAGTGTAATTATCGGTCAATAATTAAAATAAATATTTTTGTGAGTCTATAGATTTTTCATGGAATTAATTGGGCTCGTAAACTATTTATTGTATATTTTCCTAATAAAAATCTATATATTAGCTTAATATGTAATATAATAATTAGTATTAGTAAAATATTTGTCAAATTCATGTAAAATAAACACTTTTGGGTATATTAAGGATTTGCTTATCAAGTTTGGAAAGTATGATTTTTAAGATTTTTAGTTTAGGATTAAATTTTATTCGGGTCAATTACGAAGTTAAGATAACATATGGTCTAGTTGGTAGTAAGAAAGGATATTTTCGAGATTGTAACCATATTGATCAGTCTTATTTCTTAAGATATATTAATGATACTAAAAATAATAATTGTGACGATATAAAGTTTATTGAAATTGGATAAGGAACGAGTAAGATACGGTCAAATGGAGTTTAAAAATGAGGCAAGGAAAGTTAAAAGAGTTTGGTTCGACTAATAGCTAACTTGGAGACCATATTTATATTTTCCTAGGTATAATAAGTAAGGAAGGACTACGTTGTAAAGTTTTGGACTCTACACTACTATTAAGGTTAGGTAAGTGAATCTAACCCGTATTTGGAATAGATATATTGTTACTCATAACATTATGTACTATTTGATGTTATGTTGATTAAATATGGTTATATCTTAGGTAAATTAATATGCCACTATAGTAGATGCAAATCTGATGATTTTGAATGGTAGTAACTACATCTTGGTTAAATTATTATAATGATATGTTGGGTGTTAATGTGCTGTTTACGAATGATTGTACTAACTTAAAAGGTTGAGTGATTACTAACCCAATCTTCCAAGTTTTCATCTAAATGAACCTTAAGTAAATACGGTATTAAATTTTCACTAGGGAGAGACTGAAAACTAAACTCAAATAACTAGGTTGAATAAAACTTAAAGACTGATTGTATTAAATGATATACTTAAGTACTTATTGCATAACATGGCATGGCATAAAAGGGACCTACGGGTCAAAATTTTCAAAATCAAGCTTTCAAATGATAAAAAAAATCATTGCTTTATGAACTCAATTTTCTGAAGCTTGTAGATTCTCATTACTCGACCATTTTGACTATTTTGATAGTTTGATTTGGTATACTACAGTTTGTAGTCTAATTTAGTAAAACAAAGTTGGGGGTCTTACTTCCAAGTAACTCCTTGTTGCTTCTCTGATTTGGTAGGCTACAATATGTAGTCCAATTTGATAAAATAAAGTTAAGGGTCCTACTCTCAAGTAGCTCTTTATTGCCCTAGGTTTTTGAATGTTGTATCTAGATGCCCAAGTATGTCAACTAACCGGATGGGGATATTAGAAAGGTATAGGATATCAATACCGATGCATGCTACGTATATGAGCATAGTATACTGCATTGCTAGCAATAAATGCCTGGTTGGACTAATATATATACAAAGCGAAACCTGTTGATTATGATTGAAATGTTTAATTCATGATATTATTTATATTGTATTGTTTGTTATCCATTCTTAATCAGTTTCAATAGCTGAGGGGATAAAATGTTGTATCATTAGGTTAGCAACATCATGAAGGGCTTAACACTAGAGGAAGGTAGGATGAATACTAATAGCATTAGTTTGAGTCAGCAACTTTTGGATGGAATCTGTACTAAGTCAAGAGTCCTACTATTTTAAAGATGACAAAATAAAAGGCTGATTCATGTTTTCATGTAAATATTTAGCTGTACATTTAAGTGGTAACCAAATGTCTAACTAAACTTCGATGTAGCAACCCCATTATCATATAAATAAAGTTTTCTTTTAATGAATGAGCAGATTGAGTTAATTTTTAACGGGTATTCCTATGTGATGGTGTATTCTATACTAAGTCAGGATGTAACATTGTAGTGCTTACAAACGCCCCTTTGGAAGATTTGAATGAAGCCATTTTATTTGAGCACCCCATTAAGGCATTCAATGAAATGATTTACAATCAAACTTAAATAATCTTATTTGAGTTCATTCGAATGATACACTATTATATTTGAATGAACCTAAATATGTTTAGACGATATAGTTCATAATTTATATACCTAGTTAAACTATGCAAATGTGTTGGGCTTGCTAAGCTAACCTCTTTTTAACTTACCTTAAAAGTGAGTGAAAAATTTTAACACATTTAGAAAATGGGTTGACCAACTCGATTTGTTTAACCTATAAGTTAAAGAAAGTTGATTTGTTACATGAAAGGTTAGCCCATAAACCTACAATAAGTACTAAGAAATAACTAAAGATATTCTTGGTCCTTTCTACACCAATCTTCATTTTTACTTTGTATTGATCTTTTCTTTATCTGTCCTCTTTTTCTCTTTGTTCATCTTCTTCTTTGTGCTCTTCTTCTTTCTTCCTCTTCCCATCTTTTTCTTTCTTTGTCTTCCTCTCTTCCCTCTTCTTCCTCTTCTCATTCTCTTTCTCGCATCTCATAGTATTAACGTCACTTTCACTCTCATCTCTTTCTCTTTCATGCTTTCTCATCTCATCCCTCTCATGACATCTCTCACCCTTTCTTTCTTTTGAACTATTTCATTCTCCATCTCTCTCTCTTTCTAAAGTTCTTTTATTCTCACTTCTCACTTTTCTTATTTTCATAGCCATTTCAAACTCTCTTACCCTTATTCCCTACTTCTTGCTCTTAAACTCTTTCTTTCTCTCTAATAAACTCTTTTACTCTCTACCTTTCACTCTCTTTCTCAAGCTCTCTCACTCTTACTCTCCATTAGTTACTCTCTAAATTCTAGAAATCTTGTGCATGGATTGGTAGATTAACCTATTTAACGAACTAAAATGGTGTGGCATGTTAGGCTAACCAAAAAAAAAAAAAAAAATCAACTCCTCTATTAAAAGGTTGAGATAAATTGCCCATCACAAGCTAGACTAGTTTAACTCATTTGCATAATGTTGAGCTTGGTTTTTTACCTTTCGGTTTTATAAATTAAGTCTTCTTTAAACCAATCAATACTAAATCCTACCCGTTTAATACTGATCATCAATTAAGGTATAAAGAAAACCGGTTTTTAATTTGAAAGTATCTTAGAGTTGCTACCTGACTGAAATTAAGAAAAAGTTAAGTTATAACCAATTGGATGGATTGATTATAACTTAGCTACTGGTCTTAACAAGAAAACCATTTTATAAAACAATTTTTTGAAAACCAAAGATCTAGATCTAAGGGCTAATTTATTAAACTCTAAATAGATACCACTTTTTAACTTTCTAAATTTAACTTCGCTTTTCAAATATACTCTTTTTAATTTCTAAACGACTAATCATATAACACGTGACTAAATTAGTTAACTTACACAAATTTTTACAAAGATGGAAAAGATAAAAGCTTTCCATATTTTAAGTTGCCCCATACTAATGTACGATTGTCAACGTATCCGCTATTTGGAATCAGACTTCTGTAGTTTGTTTATCAAAAACATAGTAGGTTGATTAATTTTAATTTTTGAAAAACAGTCGGGTTTATGTTTTTACCCGGTTCCATTTATTTAAAAAAATTTCCTAAAGGGTCTTAAATTAAGATTTTAATTTTGGAAACTCTAAAGTGATCCTAATTTGGAGATGGTCCAATTATTTTTATTTATTTTTGAAAAGTTGATTTTCTAAGTGATAAAAACCATTTTCATTATTTTTTATTTGATTATTATTATTTATTTACTATTTTATCTATTTCTATTATGCTAAAATAAATAAATAAAACTAAACTATTCTTTTCTTCTTCTTCTTTTCTTTTTCTTACTTTTCTTTTCTTTTTTTCTTTTTTGGTTTTTTCTTTTTTCTTTTTTATTTTTGTATGTATATATAATTACAATGACATGGAAGCAATAAGCAAATAAATAAAAAAAAAACAAAAAAATGAAAATAATAAAGAAAAGACAATAAAATGACCGAACCAAATTGGGAGAGGGGATGTATGCAGGTCGATTGGTTCGGTCGGGTTAGAGCTCCATGAGTTAGGTCGATTGGCTAGTTTAGGTCAGGTTGTGCACAGTAAGACAAACGATGTGTTTCAGCTCAATTTGGCCACCCAAACGAGTGGGAGACGACATTTTTGTGTTTTTTATTTAGGTTAGGGGGTATAGGAGTGATACCTAGCTTAACTCGGCCATTGGTGGTGTTTCGGTTAAAGTGGCAACAGTGCATGTGTGAATGCGGCTATATGCGAAGACATGAGGTGATCGACTAGTAGGGGGGTTGGGGTCATTATGGTGTCGTGGATTTGAGTGTGTTACGCAATTAGGCAGCTGTCGAGTGTGGTTTGGTGTTTAAGTGAGGGTTGAGTGGCGTTGGTGCATTAGGGCGTAAACGGAGAACAGTTGGTTTAGTTATGGTTTTTGGCTCATTATTAGGTTGGTTTCATACGAGAAGGTAAGATCAAGGAGTGGTTGTGGTTATGGTCGTAGTCGTGGTTGTCAAGGTGTGGTGTGTATCATATGTGTGTGGTTCCTTTTGGTTTTGGCACTGTACATGATTGTTCAAGAAGGAGAAAGGTTAGTGGGTTTGTACGTATATTGCATGACGTCCACGAGATAGACAATAGTAAGTGTGTGTGTCATGGTTAATGGGAGAGTGGTAGCTACTATGTAGTGGTCAGATTGGTTGGTTAGGGCTTTAGCCGAGAGAGGTCGCAGTGTGTATTTGGGTGTAGGTGTTTGGTGTGTAAAGGAGAGAGAGGAAGTCGAGAGAGAGAGAGAGAGAGAGAGAGAGCAGAGAAAGGAAGATGAGGCCGATAGAGAGAGTATCCAAGAGAGAAGGCCAAAGAGATCTGACCCTCCATGTGTAGGTGTTTATCTTGTTTAAAAAATTAATTCCCTCCCTTATGTATGTGTGTGTCAATTTCGAATGGAACCCCCCTTGCTATGTATATTTTGAGCTTTTAAAAATGGATTCAATGCCCATCCAATTTTCTTGTTTATTTCCTCTTTTCAAATCCACTTTGATCGGAGTAAATGACAGTAAGAAAGTTATTTTTTGTCCTCAAATTATAGTATTCCATACTTGTTTTACAACTTCACCATTAATTTGGTGAAATTGCAACAATAAATCGCCTAAAAATGATGCTGAAGTTGACTTGTTAGAAGGGAAAAGTGCAGAGTGCAAAAAATAAAAGGATAAAAGGCATTTTTATGCCTCTAGTAAGTTTCGAACTTAAGACCTTAAACCAAACTCCAAAGTTATGTTCATGCGCTTATTCATTAGGTTGTTGGCCTATACCTTATTCATATGTGCATATATGGATTAGGTCAGCTTGAACTAGATTTAAATTTAAACTTAGATCCAACAGTTTTTTATTTTAAATTTATTTATATTGTAAATCTATTCTATTTAAACTACCTAATTTTTTTTTTCAAATTTTCCTATTTTTCGTAACTTTTTAAATTTTTATATATTTTTCTAAATTTTTCCATTTTTTGTATTTTTTCTAAATTTCCTATTTTTTTATGCTTTTTCCTATTTTCTTGAATTTCATTTTTTTTGTGTTTTTCCTAAATCTTTTATTTTTGGGGTTTTCTTTAATTTTCTATTTTTTTCTATTTTTTCCTAATTTAGGACCCTTTAACCTATTTTGAAAAATAAAAAAAGGAACAAAAATTAAGTATCTACACATAACTCTTGACATTCTCATTAAGTTTTACGTATTTCATTTTAGATATTTTACTTGAATATTGTTTTTGCCCTTTAGCAATAATTAGGTTTATTTAAGAAGTTTTTTTTTTTTTTTATCAATTATTAGGTTGGGGGGTGTGGTGCGCCTAGTGGTGGTGGTGGGGTGTGTGGTGTTATTCAAATATTGAGATTTGAAACCTTGTTTTTTCAATATTAAGATATGTGTTTTCTTTGTTCTATTTGTTCTCATCAATCTCTTCGAAATTTATGGAGAACACTATTGATTGAATATGTATATCATATCGAATTTTGTTTACATATCCTTTGATTGTCTTTAGATTATGTGTAATATCACTTTTGGGCCTAAATCGCCTTTGTTTGATCTAAGATAAGCAAATAATATCCAATGTTCAAATCATTCATACCTATTATATTTCAATTCATCAAAAACCTCATAAATCTTATCTTTGTCACTCATGGCCTAACAAATAAGTTAGATTTAGATCCAAACTTTGATTGTGTTCATATTTGATTAGTGATGTTAAGCACAACAATAATCCTTCATCTAAATGTCGCATTTGTGACATTTGATTGAAGTTGTACTTAAGGATTTATATTTTTGACACTCCATTTCAAATCAAGCATAACATTTGAATAATGTGCCTATAAAAACATCCAATTGGAACCTTAACGTTTGAAGAAAGTGTATAAATCTTAGCCATTGCTCTTTAAACGTAATGAAGGCAAAATACACTTCAATAGGGATAATTAGATTTTTAAGAAAGAAAGCTCAAATATACAAACTACCTTTAGTTGAGCCATTTACTTCTCTAGTTCTATTGCTGTCATAAATATCCAAGTGGATTGTTTTAACATTTATGTCTTAGAATTTCTTGTAAAAATTTATTGGAATTGATTGAGTAAACAACTCTTTTAATTTGCTCATTTGAGGACCTAAAATAATGATCAATATAAGTGCAATATTAGCTTCTTTGTTAAGGCATTTGTAATAGTAGAAATTAGGGGTGACAAAAACCTCTCATAAACATTAATTTAGGTGTGAATTGACTTTTTAAAATTTTAAAGTATGCTTTAAAACCTCTTAAATTTTAATAAATTGGTAATATAAAAGATACTTCCTTTGTTAGTTAGAGAAAATGACACTATTGTCAAAATTTAAGGGGTCCTAAAGCACATTTTGATAGGTTTAAAGGGTGTTTACGCACAAAAATTAAAGTTTAAGAGAGTTATATTCAACTTATGGAGATTATCTACTAATTTATCAAAATTTAAGGGTTCTTAGAGGATACTTTGAAAATTTAGGGAATTTAATTCATACCTAAGTCGGGGTTATTTGCATTTTCCCTAAACTTTGATGCAATTTGATCTCTCAAAGTCTCAAGTTAAGGAACTTAAAATGTTAACCTTCCAGTCTCAAATAGCTTTACCGAACAATCTTTAATGATAGTGAGGTTTAACGTAGTGGTGTTGCTCTCATAACAGATGGTGATGGTTGTTGTGTTCGAAGGTGGGTTACAATGGCCGATTTAAGGTTCTTGGATTGGATGTGATTCTTGATCATTCAAAATGAAAGCTTGTATTTTCCTGAAAGATTTTAACATCTAAAAACCATCCATACCCTCATCATGCCTTGATTTTGCCTAAGTGGAGGGGGTTTTTACTAAAAATGTAGAGAGAGAAAGCTCAGATTTGGGTTTATTTCTATTTAAATGCAACTTTTTTTTTTTTTGTCTTTTGATTGTCTAGGAGCTTGATTCTTCTAAAAAATGGAAGAATTGAGCTTGCACTCGATTTCTTAGTATCTCCCATGGTGGACTTGCACTAAGAAGAAAGCAATGATGATGCAGCAGATGAAGATGAAGTAGCAATGAATAAGATTTATTAATTGAATTTTGTAGTTAGATGATGCAGCGGACAAATAAGATAACGTAGTCAATGAATAAGATGATGCGGATGAAGATAATTCTTCTATGAATTTTGTAGTTAGATTTGTTAATTTGAGAAATTGCGTAATTTCTCTATTTTTACGAGGATATTTTTTGGATTAAAAAAAAAGATTGGAAGTTTGAATTACAATTCAGTGTATGGGGTAAAAAATCCTAATTCCCCCATATTTTAGAACAATGATTCATTACGAAATCGCAATTATAAGCTTAAAACACAAGTAAACAACATAATAAGAGCTTTACAATGAACATGGAGGGAATAATTATTCCATTCCCCCCAAGTGAATGGTTTGTGAAAGTTTAGACAGTTAACTGATACTTAAATCAAAGTTTAAAGGTCTTATTTGTAATTTCCTCATAAATTAACTTTCCTCTTCCTTCCCACCTCCTTTATTCATTGTAGAATCTGACAATTCTCTTGCCATAGAGATAGTTGAAAAAGTACTTGCAGAAGGAGCCTCAAATTCTTTTATTATTCAGCAATGTCTTAGACTTAACCAATAACATTGAAAATGTTATATTTTGTGGAGTTAGGCATGAAGCAAATGAGGTGGCAAACCACTTAACAAAAAAAGGACTGATGCGTTTTCCTCTTTTTGTCTTTCAATCTTCTTTTCCTGTTTTTATTATGGATTATGTTTTATGTGATTGTGGCATTAATCGGAATGGCTATTCGAGTTTTGGGGTAGAATATATAGTATGAGTCCCTTGGATAATTATGCTTGAACTCTTTTGTCTCTTTTAATGAAGTCATATTACCCAAAAAAAAAAAAAAAAACTTTTGTTAAGAAATGATCATAAGAACCAAATAAAGATAGGTTAATAGTCTTACATTCGCCATTTGTACTTTGATGGATGCAAGGCATATATGTATTTGTTCATTTGTACCAATAAAAATGTTGTATTTACTATTACTTCATTAGTGTATATTCAATATATGTATTTGTAATGTATTACTATATTTTTCTTTCTTGTCAAACAATCTTTTTCCAAATTATTTTTTGCATTATTTTTTCTTTCTTTAAATTATAGGTCACATACATGGTTTGTTTCGACAATTATGTTATATTTTAAATTTTATTTAGTAATAATACACTCATCACGATTGTACCATTTGCTAATCTATATATATATTGATTTTATTAGCGAACATGTTAAAAATCAATTGACCTTACTCTTGAATTGCAAACTAAGATTTCTTTTATGTGAAGCGAAGCAAAACAAATTATTGTAATACGATTTCCTTAAGTAAAGCTGAGAAATGATCTAACTTCCAAAGTAAATAAGATATGGAGTAGAACCAAATAAAAATGTAAAGAAACTATGTTAGTTAGAATATTAATTCAACTTGATAATATTTATCTATATTATTAAAGAAAAAGAGATAGATTTAGTGTTTTTTTTTTTTAATTTGCCTACGAAAATATTATTATATCTACATCTATTATATAATATGTTACAATAATACATGTAATTATGATATTTCATTAAGATTATCAATGTCAATTATTGTGAAAATTGTTATTTCTATATATAATATCTTTTACTATTATTATTATATTTATGGTGTCATTATCTATCTATATCAATTTATGCTTTCTCTTCATTTTCATTTTTTTTTTCCAAACTTTCTCTTCATTTTCTAATCTTCATTTTTCAACCTATTTCCTTTGCTTCTATTGCTTTTAAAATAACTAGTTGGTAATACATTCGCGTTGCATATACACAAAATAAATAAAGTTGTACTAGAGGAAAAAGTATTCATTAAAATTTATCTACTTAATTCTCTCTCTCTCTCCTTATCCATTTCTCTATCACTTTCCCACACTCTCTCCCTTTCCAAACCCCAACCTTGTCTCTATTTTCTTTTTCCTTTTTTCTTTTATTACTAGGAAAGAAAAATATATTTTAATGATTTATGTAGGTTTCTTGGATTGGTAATAAATAAGATATTACTTAATCATACTTGGTAACATTTTTCCATTATCATCATTCATAGAATTGATATCATACACATTACTCTTAAACTTATATGAATTATCCAACTCGCTTTTCACTTTTTATCATTTTTGTTTATATATGTTTATCTTCGATATTTTCTTAGTAGATGAAACAAAAATTTCATATCAAATTTTTGTATTTTCTTATAATTGTATCGTACAAAATCACTTAATTTATATCTTTCTCGATTTCTAACACCTTAGCTTTTTTAATTCTTTACAAGACCAAATAGTTTCCAATTAGGTTAGTAAAATCATTTAATATATATATATATATATATATATATATTACTTTATTTCTTTATTCGATGAAAAAGTTCAATTTTTTTATTCATCTAATTTATTTTTTATTAATCAATAAACTTATTGAATTTTTATTTTATTTTTTGATTTCCTATTATGATTAGTATGGGGAAAATTAATTTGCAGTTTAAGAATATAATTAGTTTAAGGTATGTTAATGTATATCTCATTCCTTCTACTTATATTTCCTCTTTAAGAATACTTTATATTGATGATGTAGTTTATATAAGTAAATTTATTGGTTCTTCGTTCTATTTGATTTGAGATCATGATTGTGTTTTCATGCATATTATTATCTAATCATATAGGTTATATAAAGAATTAAAAATTGGTATTTAAACTTTTTATTTTAGTTTTAACAAAAAGAAAAACTTTTATTTTAGGTGATGCAAAACAAGAAATAAAAGGATATGTAATTTCCTTTTTTTCTTTTTTCTTTAGGCAATTCTTGGTCATTTATCAAATAAAAATATACTCTAAAGCAATTAAAATTAAGTAGGGTGTAGTAGGGAAGTTCGTCTCCTATAAGAAGTTTATGTTTTCAAACATTTTATATTTACCAATTGCCATAAGAAAGTGCAAAAAAAAAAAAAAAAAAAAAAAAAAAAGAAAAGAAAAGAAAAGAAAAGAAAAGGGGCAATTGAAGCATACAAATAGAGTTTTAGTTTATTATTATTATGATAGTGATAAACTAATAGTAATAAGTATTAAGTTAAACGTACTCTTATGATGGATATATATACTTGAATTTATATTCATTTACTTATTAAATAAAGATCATTATGGTCCTTGAAGGTAAATATACCATTTTTTTTTTTTGTAGTGCTTGATGATCTATGGATGTTTAGATGGTGTTTTAGTAATTGAATATAGAATGTCAATAGTTTGGATATTTTAAGTCTTCTTAGATTTTATGTCATGCAATATTTTATATCATTTATTGAATTTAGAGATTTTATCTTTAGAGCTGACTATTATTAATTCTTCATTTGTAGGTTCTGTTCTCTTACATGTACTTATAGGATCTATTTTAGAAGAAGGACTCTTAAGAGAAATGAAAATCATCACTATTGTTTGCTATCTAAACTTTGTTAAAAATAATTAAAAGGATCAATATTTGTTTTGTTATGTCTTTTTAATATACAAATTTCGATATGTATTCCAAAAACTATTTATTAATTATTACATTTATATTTGCTTTAATTTGTCTCTATATTTAATGTTTATAATTTTTGTGCGTATCACATAAATTTTACGATATTTTACTAAAGCAAGTTGTACTTATATGTATATGAGAAATTTCTATGCAGTTTGGATTAATAATTACAAAACTTACTCATCCATATTACCTTACATTAATATATATTTACTACTCATTAATATGTATTTACTATAGTTGGACCAATTACATTAATATATATTAATTATAGTTTTGCCATATAGGATGATTATTATATTTTAATTTGTATTATTATTTTTTTACAGGTGCACTTTTTGCTAGTTTAAATTTAATTTTATTAAAGTTAAATAGAGTAAGTCAAAATCATATGTTATACTCTTTTTTTTTTCAAAGAGAGAGAGAGAGAGAGGATTCGATTGCAAGAAAGTGTATGGAAGTCATCTCATGGACAGTGGACTAATATTACAACTTGAAGTAAAAAGGCCGGATTAGCGAAGGAATTGGTTTTCAGTTTTGACCCAACTCAATACTCTTGCAGATATGATAGAATATTAAGATAATAACAAAAGAAAGATGGTATGTTACGTTGCGATGTTTCGTCACGTTTTCAGGTAATAGTTTACCGGAAGTTTTCCTTCCATTTGGTAATGTTAGTAATTTCTCTTTTTTTAACCAAATACTAGCCTAATAATATGTTCACTAGTCTCTTAATATGATTGATTTGGTTTGATTCCTTCTTTTTTGAAAATTATAATATAATAATTGACAAAAAAAATTACAATTAATCACCTTAATATAATAAGGTTTCCTACTATTAATATTTTCTAAGATAATATCACACTTTATATTTTAATTTTATCACTTTTTTATAATTATATATTTGAATTTTGACTTACCTAATTGTACACCTAATAAGAGATCTAATTATCAATATCTACATCTTAATTAACTCTACTTCATATTATTAACCTAATCAATATAATTAGCCAATGGAGTAACCACCCACGGCTTAAGGGGGTTGCATAACATCTTTAGGGCTATGTACAACCATTAATGGCTGCTAATGGATTCTGTGATGGTAGTGGTGATGACTCATTGTCTTGCAATGATTAGCTGACGACCACTTGTGGTAGGTCGTACGACCCCTCATTTCTTTAAGGCTATAGCTGGCCACTCCATTGATTAATTATGATGATTAGATTAATTGTATGAATTTAAATTAATCAAGGTGTAGTTAATAAAGATTAAATTTTTAATCAAGTATGTTATTAGATAAGTTGAAATTTTAAATATATAATTATAAAAGTTATGGTATAAATTGCGATATTAATCTATATTTTCCTTGATCAATATGAGTAAATTTGCTAAAAACTTATGGAATTAATGAGGTAGAAAGGAAGTGGAAAATGGAGGTTTCTTGAAGCATATTATTTCATGATTATAAAATTGTATTCTTAAACTTGTACAAATAAAATTTTGATATGCTTCTACTAGAAAAAGACTATTTTCTAACTAGTCTCCTCACTTTTTTTTTTTTTTTTAATACATTTCTAATATGTATCGATAACATTAGTAAATTATGTTCCGTTCAATTAAAGAGAATTGGAGTTCTATTCCAAATGTATTAAGATACGATAAATATCTAGAAAATAAGCTTATACCTGCCCATTGTTTTTAAATCACTAGCGGCATAGTATATTCTTTTGAGAATGTGAAATTAACAAGGTACATTGTCTTAACTAAAAAGGTTTCACGTGACACGAGGTCTCATTTGGTGTGATAATAGCTTTAGCATATGTTTAGTTAGCTACGTAATACAACTTAGCACGCTAATACTTCAAGAACTGCATGTTCAAAGAGAATAGACACAAAATAATTATAGAGTTTTTTTTTTTTTTTAGTTAAACATAAAATTAAATTATAGAACATTCAATATGTATATGTATGTATATATAAAACTCTACTTGGCATAAGAAAAACTAGAAAACCAGCCTTGCATTTACCTTTTGCCTGTGTATCAAGTAACGTAAGAATTGTTTACATTTGTTGAGTTGGTTTATTACCATACAGAGCTTAACAATATACTAAGTCTGTTTGAAAAGCAGCTTATAAATATCTTGTAAATGGTACGTATTTGTTACGTGGTTTCTATTCAAACCTTTTTATACCTTTTATATTTTTTAATATTTATGATAAGTTTTATAAAAAATTAATTATATAAAAGGATAAAATATTTTTTTACGAAACATTTAAGAGGAAGATTTGAAGTGGGTTACTTTTTTATTTTACTTAATTTATATATTTTCTAAAAATTAACTTTTTAATGATAATTTTTTTTATTGCCCGTAAAATTAAATTACTTTTCCAATTTCAGGAATTAGGGAAGATTGAAATCCAATAAATCAAGATATAAAAATCGGATTTGTAACACTTACGGGGTTTCCAGTCCGTCTGGTTTGCATCATAAAGAAGGAGAGAAGATGAAAACAGAAAAGTAAAAGGGGTTCGATATCAATGGTGTGGAGTGGACTAAGAAGTCCCACACGAAAGCAAAGATTGCACTCTTACGTCAAGTCTCTGCCCTCCTCTTCTTCATAGTATAATATATTTTAAATGCGAGTAGCAGACAGGTCCCCGTTCATAATTTGAGAAATTGAAACTCCAACCAGTCGCTAGAGAGAGAGAGAGAGAATGGAGATACCTGTGATAGATCTGACGCCGTACCTTGAAAAGAAGGGAGATGTGGAGGAAGTGTGCAAGGAAGTGAGCACAATCTTAAGAGAAACAGGAGCCGTAGTGGTGAAGGACCCACGATGCACCGCCCAAGACAACGATGCCTTCATCGACATGATGGAGAAGTATTTCGAATGCCCTCCTAGCTTCAAGCGCCTCCAGGAGAGACCCCATTTGCATTATCAGGTTGGTGTCACTCCTGAAGGGGTTGAAGTACCTAGGAGTCTGGTCGACCAGGAAATGCAGCAAACCTTAAACCTCTTGCCTAAGGAATTTCAGCCGGCTACTCCCAAGGGACCCGATCGCAAGTGGCGTTACATGTGGAGAATCGGCCCTCGTCCTTCCAACACTCGCTTTCGGGTATCATTTTTCTGCCTTCTTCTTTTTCTTTTTTATTTTTCTTTTTCATTTTTTTGGAGGTTATGTGTTTGTTTCATGATTTTTTGTCAAATGTTTATCAATCTTAAGAGTTACGAATACTAATAGGTTTTAACAGTAAACCATAGTGGATGGCCATGGTTGCTGTCAATGTACCAATCATGGAAAATGTGATTAGTAGATGCGAGATTAATATAGCCTTTTAAAAAGAGGAAATGATTTCCCTCGTTTTCATTGGCATTTTCGTGGGCTGTTAATCCCCTGTGGTCTCCTTCCACCGCAATTTATGGTTAAATACTGCTAGTATTTGCAGTGAAAAATTTTGATTATAGCAAATGTATATGAAAAAGAATCCGCAACACGTTATCTGTGAAACAAATGCACTGGCTCTTAGTATAACGTGTTGACAATGGCATCCTCGTTTTGGTGAGTAGGAATTGAACTCGGAACCTGTCATACCAGAGGGTTTTCCTGAGTGGAAGGACACCATGGATTCTTGGGGTTACAAGATGATTTCAGCAATTGAGGTGATCTTTCTCTTTTGGCTGCTGTGATTATCGATCATTCATAGTTATATTAGGTTTGTTTTGTTAATAACGGATTCAATGTTTCCATAGACTGTAGCTGAGATGGCAGCTATTGGGTTTGGCCTTCCAAAAGATGCATTCACTTCTTTGATGAAGCAGGTTAGTTTGAGGTCTGCAAATTTGGTTTTTTCCCCCCGTTATTATTTTGTTTGAAATGGCTGATGTCCCTACTGTTTCTGGTGTTTCAACTGACATTTTTATTCAAAAAGAAGAGTAGTTTTTTTCCAACTTAGGTATGTTGCTAATACTTGTGATTTAATTAAGGGCATGGAAGAAGAAGAAGAGATGCTGATATAAAACCTATCATAATCTTCCTTTGTACATTCTGAATCCTCTCTTTTGTATTATGAATTAAAATCCCACATTTTGGGAGATATTAAATAAGACTTCTTCCAATTAGTCATTGCCAGACTTCTCTTGGACAATTGATTTCTTCTTTTGCTTACAAGGATCTTGACCACTTTGAGAGCAGGGATACACCGTTGAAATGGTTCATGACACCTGCATAAGGAATGTACCATTTTTGTTTTATAAATCTGGACAATCAAGGTTGCAAGAAAACTATAATTGCCTTTGAACAACTGACCATTTCTGTGAAACTTATGCTGATAATAACACTCCTCAAACTTTTGACACCCAGGGACCGCATCTTCTGGCTCCTACAGGAAGTGACCTTCACCATTATGGCGAGAAGGGTACCGTATTTGCAGGATACCACTATGACCTCAATTTTCTGACAATTCATGGACGCAGTAGATTCCCTGGATTAAATATCTGGTTAAGGAATGGGCAAAAGGTTGCTGTAAAGGTTCCTGTTGGATGTCTTCTTATTCAAACAGGAAAACAGGTAAAGGAATTGCCCACATCTAATGTTGGCTTTGCGATCAGTTTTTTTGGGGTGGAACGGCTTTTCTTTAATCACTAATTAAGAGTTTGGTAGTGCTTTTCAGTCTTTGTTGTGCAGAGATAGAAACAACTTCCCTCCCCCCCAACCCCCAGACACAGGGCAAAAGTATGTCTCACATGATTTAGAAGATCTCAAAATAGAGATTGATATTTCATGATTTTAGAACTTTGCAATAAGCTTTGCATCCTACGGTGGTTAGTTTTGCATGGACATTCACATAAATGAATGACATGATAAAAACTTCTGACACAAAATTTTCAATAATCTCTTATGTTGCTGAATCATGTCAGGTTTTTAACTTACTGTTTACAGAAATATCCTTAAAAGACAATCGTTACAATAGTAGCTTCAATCCATGTTTTACTTGTAGCCAAAAAGAAAATACCTATTCTTTAAATTGATTTCAACCAATAGTTTATTGTCATTTTGAGTACTCTTCTCGCTTATGTTCTCCTTCTTTCGCTTTGGCAAGTTTCTCCTAACATTATTTTACCCCTTCACAGATAGAATGGTTAACTGCAGGAGATTGCATGGCTGGTATGCATGAAGTACTTGTAACAGATAGGACAGTTGAAGCCATTGAGCTTGCATCGGAACAGAACCGCAGCCTATGGAGAGTGTCTTCAACAGTAAGTAAAGCTTGCTATATTGGCTACAAATGACAATTCATTTTCATAAAGTGGATACTTGGAGTTTTCACATTAAGATGCTGTGCTTGTTGCACCATCCTTTCTTCTGACTTCTCTTTCTCATTTCTTGTAGTTATTTGCCCACATAGCATCAGATGCTGTACTGAAGCCTTTGGGCCATTTTGCGGAGTCTCCACTAGCCTGCAAATATCCACCCATCTGTGCTGGGGAGTTTGTTGAACAAGAGCTTGCAGTAATTAATTTGAAAGGAAACAATGGAGAAGCTCAATAAGATTGCAAATGTAAAACACATGATTTGTTTTTCATTGGAAATCTAAACATGACTTCATTGTTATTGAAGGAAATTTAGTTGCAATAAAAAGGATCTTGTGCTTCATCACTCTCTGCCTTTTTGTTTCATCTTTACAAGACTTCCAAAAGGCTGTTAAGTTAAAAGTCATCCAGAGCCTGGAGGACCAGTTAGCTTCAGTTTCATTTTCTAGTGGACTAAAGGCGAAATAATTGCACCCATTATTTAGGCTGGGAAATCTTATGAATCATCTATTATATTAAAGAGAAATATTTTATAAAGACCTATAACTAACTACTTTATATCTTTATAGTTTTAACATGTTAGTTATCCAAACAATTCGAATTTATCCTACAAACTTATTAACTATTATCCATTACTTAAAGATTTTTTTGAATATATAGTTGTTGTTTTTTATTGTACTTACTTCTATTATTACTATTATTTTATTTATCCATTATTTTAATTGCTCAATATTATTATTATTTAAAAAATTCATTATATTTTTTATTTGATCAATATTTATTACTATAGTAAGAATTTTTTTTATAAAATTTATTATAATTTTGATTTTTTTAATATATATTATTAGTGTTATTTTATATTAGAATCCAAACTTTTTAGTGAATATGTCACCTGTTAGTGATCTAAAAATTGAATGTTGTATTTTGGAGTGTGCTTGAAACTCTCTTGGATTTTCTCATCCTGCTCTAATTGCAAAATCAGGATTCCTGCTGAAAGAATAACAACTGTTTTTTCATGAAGGTCTGTTGTTAGTAACTGTTTATATACAAGGACAACTACATTGATCCTTAATATGCTCCTGTCTTTGGTTGATGTCAATGATAATAAAGGCATGATAACAAAATTAGAAGGAACAGGCTTGATAACTTCTTACTCTTAATTGCAGCAGGATATAGGTCCTTGAATAAGTGGAGCTGTGTGCGGACCTATTTCTTGGTCCAATAACCTAACACAAAGAGCATTGTTCATTGTGCAGTAATCGAGAAATTTCTACTGGAGTGGGTGCTATCTGAGGGATTCGGTCAAATTGGAAATCTTGTGGTTGGATTAGATGATTTCTGTACGTAAAAGATGGACAGAGCCAAGTAACATTTCCTGTGTTGTTGAAAGTCTTCCTAACTACATACATTGATAGCATGTTTCCACTTATTTTGCATTCTTTGTTTTTCCATTCATTTCCTTTTCCTTTTTCTTTCCACTCAATTTCATCTAGTTGTCTTCTCTAAAAAACTATCGAACATAGTGTTAGGCACCGCACGGCAGCACGACCGAGTTATATGAGATGGAAATAAAGAAAAGGGAAGAAGTTGATTTAGTAAGGTTATGTTTATAAAAGATTACTTAAAAAAAAGCGTTTGATTTATCACATCAATATTCAAAATAATCAATATTTTTTAATTACTCTTTACTTTATAAAGGACTGCTTAATGAAAGGTATTTAATAAATTATTTTATTCTTTTGTTGATCCCATATTATTGTTACTATTCAAACAATATATAAAATATGTTTAAGATAAATATTAAATTGTGTAAAATTCTTCGATTCATATTTCATACTATATTTATAATTTATTTATTATTATGTAAAAATAAAAAAAGAACTTAGTAATTTAAAATAACAAGAATTGTTGTCCTGCATGTGTGTTACGTCTATAGATCAACATTGAATGGGGCTGCAACTAAAAAAATAAAATAAAATAAAAAGAATTTGAAATGCATGAGCAATTTTGGTTTCATCCTAAGGGTGGAAAGCTTGCAAGGGCACTCGTTGCTTGACTGAAGTTAAATTTAAAAAAAAAAAGCTGTCAGAAGGCCTGGAAATCAGTCGGCAGATACCAGCATCTTGCGGGGCACTTGAGGACTGGTAAACATCCGCAGGTGCTTGCCAAATATAAAGGGTATACACTCTAGTTAAGTTTTTAAGGAACCTTTGTTTAGGGTCAGAATTGGGAGACGCACTCTAGTTCAAAGAATGGGCTCTCTAAAGTACACAAACGTCCTACTCCCAACGAAATCGGGAAGTTACGAGAATCGTCGTGTTTTCAAAATTCCGTTGTAAAGCAGAGAAATTGGCTCATGTAAACGTTCTCGGAATACAAAAATTCATCTCATCTGAATTACCCCATGGCCCCATCTATTCTCTTAGAACCGGTTTGGTTTTGTACCCAATTCAAACATAAAGTAATACTCCATGTTATTATTGTATCTTAGTTTTAGATAGCCTTTGATTGTTAGAATTGAATAGAATGAAAAGAATTTAACATTATAGTATTAAAGAATATAAGATAATACAACTTTATTGTACATAGGCTTTAATGATTAAAAAATTTTTAAAATAAAATAATTAATTATTCATAATATAAATTATAATAAGGTTTAATATTGTGATTTATATATTTTTGCATGGGGGTTATTTTTTGGGAATTTTAAAGGTATATTTATTTTGTACTATATGAAACATATTTTTATACTATTTAACATATGATACAAATTTTAAGTTATCCTTCAGTACTCTAAAATTTCTTTTATCCAATGCTATAATTAAATAATCAAACCAAATAGATTATCAACAACAAAACAATATCTATGTGCATACAGGTGCAAAATGTTTTGTAAAATCCAGTACGTTGAACTTACAGCAACAAAATGATACTTTAGATTATCAACATCTTAGGATCAGGTGCATACAGGCACATTAAATATCTATGTGCTTGAAAGTCCTCGCAAGCCACATACAATGACAATTATTATGGGTACACTCTACCAGTGAGCTAATATCCTGCCATACGGGCCTCCAATTGGGCCAAAGTTGTAGTACGTAATCCAAAAGGAGTGTGCTCCATGGGACAATTATGCTTACGGAAATAGATCATAACAGAAGGAAAATAGGAGCTTATTTCTAGGTATTTAACCATATGTGATCTTCCATAAAATACTCTGAAAGGTAAAACACGATTGCCATAGCATTACATAGGTCAATATTGAAGCACCTAACATTTATCATTTACCACTAGGACTATAAGTATCTAAGCTCATTTATTCCCCTTCCATAAAGAATGTGATCAATACAACTACGATTAAGGGTGGAAATGAATTAAGTTAGTTGGCAAATTATTTGAGTTTAGTTCAAGTTTTATTCAAATTTGACTCAGCGATAATCGAGTTGAGTTCGAACTCAAGCTATTTAAATAGTAAATTAAATTGAGCTTAAGCTTTAAAATACCGAGCTTATTAGGATAGCAAACCAATAGAGCTTGTTATAATTTTTATTTTTATTTTTTTTTATATAAGTAAGTTTGAGGTCTTATGAGGAAAATCTATAGAAGTAGGTTTAATCGAGTTAATTAAGTTAAACTTAAGTCCAACTTGAATTTCAAGTTTTTAAGTCAAGTTCACACTTAATATTGCACTAATTTGACTCAACTTGATTATATTCTTAACCACAACGCAAGTCAATTCGTGTGGGGTTTTAAAAACACCAATGAGATATACAAAGTACAATGTGCAAGGCTATCATTAGGACTATTACACTTACTAACTATTGGTATGCTGATTGGATTAATTAATCAAAGTTAGCTTTGCTCATTATGTATTGGATAGAAGCAAAAACATAATATTAGTTGAATAACAATTGTCATCTATTGGATTCTAGTAATAGAGTGATATGAATTTGGGCTTTGTGCTAGAGTAAAAAGCTTGCAAAACAATGCACAATAAGGGCTATTGGGGTGTTATCTATCATGGTTACTTCAATACTTAAGTCAATATGTGTGTAAGGAAGGAGTAAGAATGCAAGAAAGCTTAAATATAGGTTAAGTGTTTAAAGAGTCTAAGTGGTTTTTTGTTAAGATACAAGTTAGTATTTATAAAGAAAGGCAACTGGAAGCTAAGGGACCTAGAGAAGCACTTTGTCACATTTGCATGTTACGGGTAGTGGGAGTGTGCAGTCTAACGTGATCCAAATTTGTTGGGTAATGGCCGTTGACTGACTCTCTAAGCCTTATCCTTTTATCCGTTAGTTGTTATGAGCTTATGGTAATTGAACAGGCCGTTTGGTAAACTTGGGTTGGGGTTAGCTAAAAGGGTAGTGGGGCTGAATATTGTAAAGTCAAGACGAACAAGGAGCCTAAATAGGTTGGTACAAACTTGAGGGGCCCAAGTCTAAGTTATCCTATCAACACTTACCCCCTATACCCCCCATCTCACCTCTTACCCCTAAGAGTCTCATTGCCATTGAGGTGGCAAAGAGAGTGAATGGATGGGTTCCTTGAGTACGTAGCCAAGCAGGACTTGAAGCGTTCATGCCACCTTAGTGATTTAGAGCATCAAGGAGATATGCTAGCATCCTCAGATTAAAGGCCAACGTAGCATGATTGGAGTCTATTTTAGGGAGATACCTCGCAAAGTGATTCAAGCCGATAGCACCTTAGATTAAGCTGGATACTTAAGTGTCGAGTTGGGGATTAAGGAGATCAACCTCCTTGAGAAGTGCAAAGTGCTAAGTAAAGGAGGTAGTCTAGTAGAGGCATTGTGCCTCTTGTCAATCAGAGATGAGGTTGCACTAATGGAGGTAAATTCAATCACCTTATCCATGCTAAGCATGAAGGCTTCCCAAGTTGCTATGCTAAGTAGATGCTGTGGTAGGTGGAGAAGCTGAGGGGACCTCGATCATACTTCTTTAGGAAGCTAACCTTTTCAAATACCTATATTGGAGCATGCTTCCAAAGCGTAGTTAATGTGGCATGATAGTTGTTATGTCTACATAGGTACATGTATAGTTGTAGCTATGTTGTGGTTTGATTGCAGGCATTCGATTGAAAACATCGCCATGTGTCCACATCATAATGCTTTAAGGGGATTGTAGCTGTATGGATCTATATAATGGTCAATGCATTTGCTAAATCCTAAGGCTTATAAATACCCCTTAAATCGGCTAAGTGAATGCTTTATGTGATTTGAAACTTTCCTTCTCTCACTACAACTACAAATATTTTGTTTCTTCTCCACTTTCTTCTTCATCCAACTTTCTAACTTTCTTGCTTTCCTCTCTTGATCATATTTCGAAATGGCAACCAACTTTGGTGTAAACTCTGGTGAGTCACAGGTGTAGTCTCATTCATCTAAATATCACCTAACAACTTCAAATTCAAAAGCAACTAGGAGTGATACGCCCTTGGTGAATCAAGATGAGGAAGTTTCTTCCATACTGGCATAACTAAATGAGAAGTCAAGGAGGGCACTGGAGAGGATAGATAGGGAAGAGATCATGAAGACCATCCCTTGAGATGTTTATCCCTATGATTGTTTATTAGATACCATGGATTTGTTTGATAGGCTTGGGAACGATAAGGGGCCAAGTGGACGGATAGGCAAAAGTAAGCCGATCACTGTAAACCATGTTTTACATAATTATGTTATAAGAGAATCAGCTAACCTAGTAATGCGACTACTAAGGAAGGAGGAGAGAGTACTTTTATTGTGGGGGAGGCATTTTGCTGTCCACAAAAAGTGCTTAGAGTTTGGGATGTGCCTCCCCTTCACTAATTTTGAGAGGGAACCCTTTGACTACCATTAGTACTACCTTGCTCAAATTCCTCCCAATGGGTAGAGGATACTAAAGGCATTCAAGGCCTTATGTGAGTATTTAGTGGTATGGGTCACATCTAAGTTGTCTAACTATTTATATTTATAGAAGACCCTAAACGGGTTGACATACCTCCAAAACCACTAAGGGAAGAAGTTATTTTGAGGCCTTGACTCATCCATGAAGAATTGGTAGGACAAGTTTGTAGTGGTAGAGTTTCCCTTATAGGCTAACTTTTGGACTTAATGTACCAAATTGGTCTAGATTAGAGCTTTAAAGAAGCTTGGCCTAAGTGATTCCTAAGTGGCATAGGAGATTGAGGCCTTCATGGCACTAAGGCATAATAAGTTAATAAACATTGAGGTGACTGTGTGGAAGTATTTTAAAAGGCCAATCTCTAAGCTCTTTCTTAGCATGGAGAAATTCAAGATGAAAAAATGGTTGGGAGATACAAGTCTAACCTCGTCATAACTTGATTCCTCCATCGTGCCAATGTGGGCTCACAGGAAGCTATCCTTTATCCATGGTCATTATGAGGAATGGAGCTTCCTCTTTGCTCATGTTGGTCACAGCATAGATTGTAAGTACTTATCATCCTTTATCTTTTATTGACATTACCCATTTGTTTTTACAGGTGAGAAGTTGGCCAAGTTTGGGGAGTTGCCCTAACTTAGTGCTTTGGAACTCCTAAGGCGGTGGGAGTCTAGGACAAAACCAGAGAAGAAAACTGCTAACGCTAAGGGTAAGATTGTGAAGTCGAAGTCAAGGGTATGGGAGACTAACTGGACGGAGCCACCTACTTTGCCTCAGGGGATCTTGATTAGTGCCTTTTCCATAGAGCTGGTGCTTATCGAGCCTTTAGCCATAGTGGCTCCCACATATGATTTTACTTAAGCATCCAAGCCTATTATCATAGTAGGGGAGGATGCTCCTACTAATGATGAGCCAGAGTTGATGGTACTTCCTCTTCCTTCCAAGGGTAAAGAGAAGAGGCCTTAGGATAATGTAGGGAGGAGGTAGCTGGTTAGAAGAGGAAGGCCCTTGAAGTGGGAAGGACAAGCGTGTTGACTCCAAAGAGGGGGAAGATGAAAGAGTTGCTAGGTCGATACAGCATCTATAGATGCTGTGAATTTTTTGGTTTGTTTGCTATTAGCAGTTGTTATGTCCCTTCGTAGCTGCTGTAGTGTGTTCATGTAAAGTAAGTTTGGATTATGAGTTGCGTAGTGAAGATTTATGTGTTGAGAAGGTGGAGAAGGTGTTCGATTGTTATGAATATACAGAAGCTATGAAAGTCTGACTTGCTGCACTTGAGTTCTCTAGGTATGCTACTATGTGGTGGAAAAATCTGAATGCAGCCAAAGTAAGGGATGGAAGACGACGTGTAAGGACCTGTGATGAGATAAAAAGGTTATTGAGAGGCAGATTTGTGCCCAAAACCTACTTACAAGATAAATTTGCAAAGCTACAAGAACTTTGCTAAGGAGGCCGAATAGTTGATAATTATGTGAGAGAGTTCCAGATGCTTATGATCCAGGCCGACATGGACAACCTGAGGCTCACATAGTATCGAGGATCATTTCTAGACTCAGATATGAAATTAACAACATTGGGGAGGTGCAAAGGTTTTATACCTTAGAAGAGGCGATTGAGATAGTGTAAAGGGTTGAAAAGTAGAGGAAAAGTACTTTGAGCCGACCTAAGTAGACATTCTCCCAAACCTCTATTCCATGCCAACTTGTTTAAGCAAGCTGAGGACAAAAATGATTGACCTAACAATAGCTGAGCAATCCAGCAAGGTTGAGTAACTCAGCTAAGTTGAACCTAGGCTAGGACGATCCCAAGAACATATGAGAAATGACAGACCTCTAGATGGAAGATAATAGGGATCAAGCAACGATTACATGCTCCCAAGCTTGAGGGCTCTATCAAGTGATTCGCCAAGCTATCCGAGGTGAGTTAAGCATCAAGGAGCAGTGGTTGCCTCAGTCCAATCAACTAAACCCTTCCCTATGCACTAGTTTATGTGCTAAATCTGAATACAACAATCTCCATGGTGCTGAGGCTGAGTTGATAACTATTAGGAGTCGACCATCTGAAGACAACCCGAATGTGAGCCGTTCTTGAGCTAACCCCAATCTTGCCCCAGTAATTAGGGTACAAACTTCTAATGCCAAACATACCTAAATAGAAGCCCACCCTGCTCAGCTCACTATATTGCTAGAATCACAGAGTAAAACGCGTACACATTGTCCTTTTTGACAACCGTACCATCTTTTTTGATAGACGACTTTCGCTGTGCATGATTTCGTATTTTTCCTGTAAATTATTTTCCTTCTTTTTAGCAAATAGGGATTTATTTTTATAATTTTCCGTAACATAAACTTACCCTAATAGGGTACTATAAATAATCACATAATGTAATAGCCGTAAAAAGATATACAGAAGAATACACTAAACTTTTCACTCTGTCCTAAGCTAAGTGTCCTTTTACTTATTCTTAAGCTACTCTTATCTAATCCATCCGAGCGTAGACTAGTGGCGAGTGAACTCTGGCCATACTTGTGCGTCATATTAAGTGTGGCTGAGCTCTTGTGAGGCGTTAGTGCATTATATCCTTTGTCAGTGCACAAGAACCCCTACTCACCCTTGACTATCATTTACTTTTTCAAGTCATCTTACTGCTTAGACCCACCCCTTTGGTTACGTGTGATATTGAGTTCATATGTTCGTTCATGAATCCGTATCATCTTAGTATCAGAGCTAGGCTACGTTTGAAGATAGATTCTGCTACTATGTTCTTTTAATAGTTTGTTACTACTCTTGTATGACAATGGTTCTATTGTTAGCTTTGAAGTTTAGTAATTGAGAAGTATTATGTACTCTGTTTTCTCCTGTTTTCGATACACCAAAACAGAGTATGGTTGATTGTGTGCTTATTGTGAGATTTTCATTGTGAAGTAACCATTAATGTCAGATTCAAGTGTGTAGGGAACTTTAGGAAACCATGAAAGTGGTACTCAACATGGCTAAGGGCAAGAAGGAAGCTTCTCCCCTCAGTCAGTGGGTGATCGCTTGGATAAGCTTACCGACTTGGTAGCTAGTTTGGTGACTGTTATATAAGAAGATAGGCAGCAAGTTAGAAATAGTCCCACTAGAGAACGTGAGTAGCAACAGTGAGGTAATAGTCAGTTTGGTCGAATTAATGCCTTAGTTTGACTACATCGAGTTGAAAGAATTGGTAGGGATGCTAGACGAAGGTTAGCGCTTGAGGAGGAAGCAGAAGGAGACGACGAAGCAAAGGAATACTACAAGCCTGAGGAAAGAAATGCACAAGCCCCTAGAGTCGAAGGATTAAGGATGCGTATTCCATGTTTCTCTAGAATTAGTGATGCTGAGGACTACCTAGATTGGGTAGATAAGATTGAAAAGCAGTTTAAATGCCACAAAGTGCCTAATAATGCAAAGGTTAGACTTGCTGTATTGGAGTTCACTGGTTATGCTGCCTTATGGTGGAAGAACTTACAAACTACATGAGAAGGGAAGGAGAATGGGAAATTAGGAGTTGGGATGATATGAAGAGAGTTATGTAGAGAAGGTTTGTACCAAGCTATTATTTGTAGGATGCCTTCAAGAGATTGTAAGAACTGAGGTGAGGAGGGTTAAGTGTGGACGCTTACGTTAAAGAATTCTAGATGCTAATGATCTGATGCGAGGTTGTAAAGCCTAAAGAACGAATTGTGTCTCGTTTCATTGGTGGATTGAAGTATGAGATTGGAGATGTCTTGGAAGTGTTAGATGTTAGAACACTTGATGATGCAATCTGAGCTACCTAGAGGATAGAAAGGCGTTAAATAGGAAGATTTCGACCACCTGTCAACCGTCCTGGTAGTCGCCGACCTATTCTGAACAAACCTATGCAATCGGAACCAAGTAAGACTAATGAGACCTGACCTATTCAGACTACTCGAGTCGAGGAGAAGGAACCTCCGAGGAAGTTTAAGAAAGGCTAGAGTTCTGGGAGGAAGACGAGTGAGATTAAGTGTTTCAAATATCACAGATTTGGACACATGGCCATTCAATGCCTGAGTAGGTGAACAATGGTGATTCGAGGCGAGGAGCTAATCGTTGAGGTCAACAGTACTAATGAAGAAGTAAAGAGTTGAAAGAGGATGGACAGGCTGAGCTGTCCGATGAGGAAGTCATCTACAGTGAGGAAAGTAAATTCATGTTGGCCACTCTAGTGTTGAGGAGAATGATGAGTGTCACCTCTGTACCTAAAGATGAATAAAGAGAAAATCTCTTCCATATTGGATGCAAGGTAAATGAATCACTATGCTCGCTAATCGTTGATAGTAGGAGCTACACCAATGCAGCATTTGCATTTATGGTCCAGCAGTTGAAATTGCCAACCATGCCTTACCTTAAACTTTACAAGCTTCATTAGCTTAGTGATAAGGGGGCCCTACAGGTGAACAAACAGGTGTTTGTGCTGATCTACATTGGTAAGTATCGAGATAAAGTGCTTTGTAATGTGTTACCTATGAATGCGTCCCACATTTTGCTTGGATGACTATAGATGTTTGATTGAGCAGTTATGTATGATGGTAGGAGGAATACATATTCTATGGAACATGAAGGAAGAAGGTTGGAATTGAGTCCCATGACTGCCGAGTAGGTGAAAGTCATATAGTTCTAGCTTAGTCGAACCTTGAGGAAAGAGGTTTTGGTATTAACCCAACTTGAATTGAAAAGAGAAATAGAGCTGGAGGGACCGATGTATTTACTTGTCAAGAGGATTTTGGAGATGAGACTTGAGGAGGAAGAGCTACTAACCAAAGTAAAAGCCTTACTGGATGAATTTGTCAATTTGTTTCTGAAAGAGCTGTTGAATGGTTTACCCCTAAATCGGGTGTCGAGCATGCAATTGACCTATAATCAGGAGCCATACTACCAAACAAACCAGCCTATAGACTGAATCTTGAACAAGCCATGGAATTGCAGAGGTAAGTGGACGAGTTGATGAAGAAGGGGTATGTACGCAAGTCCTTGAGCCCCTGTGCTGTACTAGTCTTATTGGTGCCAAAGAAGGATGGTTCTTAGAGAATATGTATGGATAGCCAAGCGATCAACCGAATCACCATCAAGTATAGGTATCCCATACCCAGACTTGATGGCATGTTAAACGAATTAAGTGGAGCAAGAGTGTTCTCCAAGATTGACCTTAAAGCTGGGTACCATCAGATTCAAATGCGTTAAGGTAATGAGTAGAAGACCACATTCAAGACATGACATAGTTTATATGAATGGCTTGTAATGCCGTTTGAACTGTCCAATGCGTCGAGTACATTCATATGACTTATGAATTATGTGCTCTGGGAATTACTGGGAAGGTTTGTCGTAGTTTATTTTGATAATATTCTAATGTGTGGTCCTGACTTGGAGGCTCACTAAGAGCATCTCTAACAAATGCTTGCAAACCTCTAAGCCAAATAACTCTATGCTAATTTAAAGAAGTGCGATTTTTGCCATTTCGAGGTGATCTTCTTAGGTTTTGTTGTGAGTGAAGGTGGAATTCGAGTTGACGAAGAGAAGATAAGAGTGATCATAGAATGACCCGGGTCGACCAATTCTATTGATGTGAGAAGTTTCCATAGCTTAGCATCATTCTATTACTGATTCATAAAGAATTTTAGTACAATTATGGCCCCATTCACTAAACTCTCAAAGAAGAATATTGAATTCAGATGAGGTGAGAAAGTTTTAAGGATGTGAATGAGAAGCTGACTATAACCCCCATCTTAACTCTACTGAGCTTTGATAAGGTATTTGAGGTAGAGTGTGATGCGTTCAGACTAGACATAGGTGTTGTGCTAATCTAAGAAGGTTGACCTAGTGCTTACTGTAGCGAGAAACTTTGAGGAGCTATACTCAACTATTCCATCTATGATAAGGAGTTTTACTCCTTAATCCGAGCCCTAACAGTGTGGCAACATGATCTACTAACCAAGGAATTTGTGATCTACAGCGATCATGAATCCTTGAGATATCTAAAGAGCCAACCAAAGTTGTCCCAGAGATAAGCCAAGTAGGTTGAATTCATGGAAGGTTTTTCTTATGTCATAAAAAAATGAATGGAAAAAACAATGTAGTAGTCGATGCCTTATCGAGACAACATACCCTCCTAACTGAGTTGCAGATGGGGCTACTTGGTTTTTCAACCATCAAGAATTTTTATGCTGAGAACCCACACTTTGGTCCTATCTACGTCTGTTATGAGGAAGGATGGACACTAGATGACTATTATAGGGAGGATGGATACTTATTCACGAAGAGAAGGCTATGTATCTCAACCTGTTAGTTTGTGAGGTGCATTAGGGGGAGGGGGTGTGGGGGGCGCGTAGGTGAGGGTAGGGCATTGATAGGACACTTTGGCCAGCACCAAACTTATGAGGTATTATCCTCCAGATTCTTTTGGCCAAGGATGAGGAGAGATGTCCAATCCATGTTGGAAAAGTGTGCGACCTATTGAAAAGTGAAGAGTTGAGTCGAGCAAGGACACTACCAACCCTTGTCGATCCCGACCAAACCATGGTTCGAGTTGAGTATGGACTTTATGTTAAGATTGCAGAGGATGTCCTGAGAGAAGGACTTCATCATGGTGGTTATGGATCCATTTAGCAAGATGGCACATTTTGTGCCTTTTTCCAAAACTAACGACACTTTGGCTATCTCTTTTCTTTTCTTGTAGGAAGTAATCAAGTTACACGAAATTCTCAGGACCATTGTTTTAGACCAAGACCCTAAGTTCATGAGCCACTTTTAGAGGATGTTATGGAGGCGAATGGGAACTAAGTTGCTATATAATACGTCTTGCCACCTATAGATTGATGGATAAATTGAAGTTGTCAACAAAATTGTGGGAACTTTGCTGCGGGTTACTGTTGGATGAAATACGTTCGACTGGGATATGTACTTACCAATCATTGAGTTCGCATACAATAGGACCACCCATAGTATAACAAGCATGTCCTCATTTGAGGTCGCCTATGGGTTCAACCTCGAGCTGCCATTAGACCAAGTACCCCAACCGATGCTTTATGATGACCAACCAATCATTGAGAGAGTTAAGGCCATCAAAGCCATGCACTAGAAGGTTGTAGAGCAACTGGGTCGAGCTAATATTAAGCTTGAGAAGTGGAGCTGAGGATGGAGGAAGGGAGACTTTTAACCAAGTGATTTAGTCTGGATATTCCTCAGTATGGAATGATTCTTAAACTTGAGAAAGATCAAGTTGTCTCCTAAGGGTGACAAACCTTTCAAAGTGCTTGAAAAGATCAACCCTAATGCCTATAGAATTGAATTGCTCAAAGGATATGGGGTCTCAGACTTCTTCAACATTGCCGACCTCCAACCTTACACTCCCGAAGACAAGCAACTTGGAACTGAACTAGATTTGATCCCAAATCTGAAATAACCCAAAGGGGATGATAGGGATTAAGGACTGATTACACACTCTTGAGCTCGAGGGCTCTCTCAGGTGGTTCATCGAGTTGTCCAAGGTGAGTTAAGTGCCGAGGAGTAGTGCTTGCCTCAGTTTGATTTACCGAGCTACTTTGATCTTCATGCTATCCAACGTGTTGCCGAGATGACCAACTGATGTGCTGAACTGAACCCTTCACTATGTATTGGTTTAAGGACCAAATCTAAATACAACAATCTCTACAGTACCGAAGCCGAGCTGACAACTATCAAGAGCCAACCATCTGAGGTTAACCCGAATGTGAGTTGTTCCTGAGTTAACCCCAATCTTACCCCAGCAATTAGGGTGCTAAACTTCCGGCGCCGAACATACCCGAACAGAGGCTCTTCCCTACTTAGCTCACTATATTGTCAAAATCATAGAGTAAAATGTATGTGCATTGTCCTTTTTGACAACCATATTATCCTTTCTGACAGAGGACGTTTGTTGCACACGATTTCATATTTTCCCTGTAAATTATTTTCCTTCTTTTTAGCAAATAGGGATCCATTTTTGTAATTTTTCATAACGTAGAACTTACCCTAATAGGGTATTATAAATAATCACATAATGTAATAGCCGTAAAAAGATTTACAAAAGAATACACTAAACTTTTCACCTCTCCTGAGCTAAGTATCCTCTTACTTACTCTCAAGCTACTCTTATCTAGGCCATTCGAGCGTAAACTAGTGGTGAGTGAACTCTGACTATACTTGTGCGTCATATCAAGTGTGGCTTGAGCTCTTGTCAGGCATTGGTGCATCATATCCTTTATCGGTGCATAGGAACCCTTACTCACCCTTAACTATCATTTACTTTTTCGAGTCATCTTGCTGCTTGGACCCACCCCTTTGGTTATACGTGATATTGGGTTCTTGTGTTCATCTACGAGTCTATATCAAAAGACTAGTGAGGTGAAATGCTTTAAATGCTTAAGCTTCAGACATATGGCTCCTGAGTTTCCGAATTGACGTATTATGGTTCTTTAAAGAGATGTAGTGGATAGCATTGATGAGAACGAGCCTGAGGAGGAAAGGATGTTGGAAAGGTTGAAGTCGAGAAGGAAGAGGAGACTTATGTCTATGTTGACGAGGGAGAAGTGATGACCCTTATCCTAAGACCAGTACTGAGTTCCCTACTAAGCTCCGAAGAAGACCAAAGGGAAAATTTATTCCATACCAAGTGCACCATTAAAGGGAAATTATATATAGTCATTATTGACAAAGGAAGTTGTACTAATGTAATGGTACAGTCCTTTGTGCAGGGGTTAGGTCTACCGACCTCAAAAGATCTTCGATCTTGCAAGCTGCATTGGCTTCATGATAAGGGTGCTTTGCACGTGATTGAACAAGTGACCATACCTTTCAGTGTTGGGAGTGTGTACATGGACGAATTAGTGTGTAATGTCATCCCCATGGGAGCTTTACATCTACTGCTTGGACGACCGTAGTTGTTTGATTGATGTGTTACTCATGACGGATATAAGAACACCTATGTCTTTATTAAGGATAGAAAGAAGATTGTGTTATAGCCTATGACTCCATTTTAAGTAAATGAGACCCATAATCAGCTCACCTAAGCCAGTAAGAAAAAGACCTTAGTAATAAGTCGAAGAGAGCTCCAAGCTAATAAGAAAGCTGATGAGCCTATGTTCCTATTGGTCTAAAAATTGTTGGAGATGAGATATTTAGAGGATGTTCCTAAAGAGATCCGAAGCCTGCTAAATGAGTTTTCCGATCTATTTCTCAAAGAATTGCTAAAAGGACTATCTCTATTTGAGGCATAGAGCACTGTATTGATTTATAGCTAGGCGTTGCCCTGCCGAACTGACTTGCATACAGACTGAACCTTAAGTAAGCTATTGAGCTAAAGAGATAATTAGATGAACTCATAAAGTGAGGATATGTGAGGGAGAGCATGAGCCATTGTGTAGTATGAGCTCTGCTTGTTCTAAGAAGGATGGTTCATAGCATATGTGTATTAATAGTTGAGCAATCAACTGAATTACTATGAAATACAGATATCCAATACCAAGGTTTGATGATATGCTGGATGAGCTCTATGGTGCCAAAATATTTTCAAAGATTGATTTGTAAAGTGGCTACCACCAAATTCGTATGAAACCAAGTGATGAGTGAAAGATTGCCTTCAAGATTAGGCATTGACTCTACAAATGATTGGTTATACTATTTGGACTTACTAATGCACCAAGCAAATTCATAAGGCTAATGAACCATGTGATGCTCCCCCTGATTGGAAGATTTGTGGTTGTGTGCTTTGATGACATATTAGTATACAGTATCGATCTAAACAACCATGTTCAACATCTTTACAAAGTATTTGACATTTTGCAAATTGAGAATTTATATGGGAATTTGAAGAAGTATACGTTTTACCAAGATGAAGTGGTTTTTCTTGGGTTTGTAGTGTTAGGGGAAGGAATCTAAGCAGATGAAGAGAAGATCCAAGCTGTGTTGGAATGGTCAATGCTGAAAAATGCTACTGAAGTTCGACGTTTTTGTGGCCTAGCTTCCTTTTATAGGCGATTCATCAAAAACTTCAGTACCACAGTTACTCCCTTGATCGAGCTGATAAAGAAGAGTGATGAGTTCAAATGGAATGACTAAGCTGAGTAGAGCTTCAGGGAGATCAAGGAGAAATTCACCTCTATTGAGCCATATTTTGGTTTTCTTTAACTTAGTCCATATTAAACTCAACTTGCTTAATATAAATTACTCGACATAAAATTAAGAAAACATTTTTTTAAAAAAATATTTTGAAAAATTGGAGTCACCAACTAGTTAAACTGGTAAAAAATGAAATTAAGACTTTCCGGATAGGAAAAACCTTAATTTAGTTACTAATTTATAGATTTTCTAAGAAAAATAATTTTTAGAAAATAAAAGTAGAAAAAACAAGATTCGGGGACTAATATATTAAGACTAAGTCACCTTATGAAAGCTAAAGAAAAATTAATTGGCTTTACTTTTATAATTTTCTAAAAAATACTAAAATATGTATAAATAAGCAAAAGATAACTAAAGTGAATTATTATTAATTTTTTATTACAAATTTTTAAGAAAAAGGAAAAAAAATATTTTATTTTTTATGCGGTTGCTTCAAAGGTGCCTATATACTTGCTAGTCAGGATCAAACCAACATAGTTTTTTTTTTTTATAAAATATTTAGTGGGTGGAATTTTTTATTTTGAAAATCAAACCAGATTTATGTTTATTTAACCATTTATTTAAAAAAAAAACCTAAGAAATCTAATTTCACGAATTAAAGAAAACCCTAACTAATTAAATCTTTTTTTTTAAAACTCCAGTTAAGATTTTTATTTTTTTAAAAAACTTACTATATGTTAAAAGATATTTTTTTTAAAAATCTTATATGTAAGATCTACTAAAATAAGATCTAAATACGTATATTTATAAGTATCTTTTTTTAAATCCTAACTACAAGATACATTAAGATACAATCTAAATACATATTTTTTCTAAATTTCAACTGTAAGATACGTATCTTCTTCTAAGTCCTAAATGCAAAATACATATTTCGATACGTATCTTTTTCAAAGATACGAATCTTGTAGATACACTTTTTTTTTTTTCAAAAATGTAATTTTACTAAAAAACATAATTTAACTAAGTTTTATTAAAAATTGGGATTATCTAAAAAAAAAACAAGCATTATGAAAATGAAAAAAAATTGCACTTAAATAAAAAATAAATTAGTAAAAATAATTGAACTAACGAATAAAATAAAATAAATAATAAAAATAATTATTTTTACTGACCAAGTCGTACATGATCGTGCTGATGTGTTGGGGCTATGGTGTGTGTCATGTGTCATGCATGGTGTAGAGTTAAGACATGGTTGTGTTGAATGTAATTTCGTGCAAGTGGGGTAGGGGGGTGGTGTGATGCGCATGTTAGGGCGTGATTTGGTCAAGGGATGTACAATTAGGTGTGCTGTGGAGTTTAGTTGTTTGGTTAAGTATTGGAGAACTTGCTGGCGTAGATGGTACTATTAGTTGCTATTGGGCGAATTGTGATTGAGGGGGGTAGGGGGTGGGGCGAGGGGGCAGACTAGTGATTGCTTGTGTGTATAGGCTGTGCGTCAGGGGATTATGTGTGGTGTGCATGCGTTGTGAGTTTGGTTCAGGCATCAGTGATCATATGAGTACAGTAAGATGTTTAGCTGTGCGACTATGGCTATTCGGTTATGGATTAAAGGGGGATACGATTGCTGCTATTCGAATAAGGATCAAGGAATTGAGAGTGGTGGCTGATATGAGGCAAGTGCACCTATCAATTTTAATATAGCGGCTGTGTATCCGAGTCGATCCCTCAGAGATTTTGAGTACTAATATTAACCTTAGCTTTATTATCTAACCGGAAAATTGTGATAAATTGAATGAATTAAAAATACTAACATTAACCATCTAAACTAATTATGAGACTTGATTAAGCAAATTAGAAAGCAATAAAACTACGAACGACTTCAAGAAATTAATAACGTATTTAGGAATTATTTTCCCTAGTGTTTAACATGTGACCGCTTAAAATATATTCAATTCAGTTTTTATTATTCTTGACCGGAGGGATCCACAATTAAAGTTAATACCTTTCTCAAGCATATTAACTCTAATCCTAAATTATTTACCGGAATCTCTTCATTTAGTAATATAACTTAGAATCGCATTAATGTATAATAAATTCCCACACAAATAATTAACTTTCCAAAAGAAACATGTATCTTATCTCTAAGTATACATGTAATTCTCTCCAATTATGCCAAGATCTAATTACACATGCAATTTCTTAATCATCATGCATAATATCATATATTGATACTCTAGAATTATCAATCAACAATTAAACAACATAATTGAATCAAGAAAAGATAGAAACTTTATTGAAATTATAATTCAATCCAAAAGTCACATGAAACCCTAGGTTCCATAATCCTAAATACTCGAATTCTAAGCTATCATAATGAATCTAAAAACGAGTTCCATCAAAAACATAAAATAAAACATGGAAAACCCCTTTAATTGATGAATAATCTCTTTAATCTTGAAGTTGATGTTGTTCTCGCCTCTTTCTTCTCTTTCTCCTCAAGTCTCTTCTCTTCTCTCGTGTCTTGTTGGTTTCTCTAATGTCTCCCTTTTTTCTTGAAACCCTAAGATATCCTTTTATATATGTATTATAAGGATTCTGTTTTCGTCACCAGACATGGCCTGAGACATGGTCGTGTCCCCAGGTCGTGTAACTTTCCGCACTAAGGCAAATTTTTTTGCATAACTTTAAAACTTCATAACTTCTTTGTTTGAACTCTGATTTGAGTGAAACTTGATTCCTTTTCTTCGTTTTCGATCCTAGAACGCATTCAAACCTTGAAATAAAAATTTTACTCAATTAAGTATCAATTCCTTTAAAGAAAACAAAAAATGTAAGGAAAATACTATAAAATCACCATGTGAAATATGTTTAAAATCAGAGTTATCAGCGGCGTATGTTTCTGCCAGGTGTTATCGAATTTGGTTAAGCATTTGTTGATGGGGAGTCGGCATGGATCAGGACGTGTGTTGGAAGCTTGGGTCAGTGTGCTTCAGGATGTGGGTTTAGTTAGTTTTGTGAAGTGGTCGGTGTAGACTTTTTGTATGTCCTTTTGTGGTAATGTTTGGTCGTGTAGTGTTGGATTGTGATAGTGTACGTGAATGTTCAGGTGACAGAGTGTATATTGTGTCCATACGTGGGGTGATATTGTAGAAGTGGGACTATTGTTAAAATAGTGAATGTGTGTTGTGTAATTAAAAAACGTCCTTAAGTCTACCGCTGAATTCCTATTTATAAACCCACAACCAAATCTTTCATATCATTTTAGTTATAGATTTGATACAAAAGATACGAAAAATACGATAATGATTCTTTAAGGATTTAACTTAACTTTTAAAAACCCTACTTAATTTTGGCTTTCTATATTCTAGGCTCAATCCAGTCCAATTTAATTTAGCTCGCTAATCTACTTAATAAATCCTAAGTTAATTTTAGCCCAATATAAATTATATAAAAAATCTAAATTATATAAAAAATCTACTTTATATCGAACTGGACCAAAATTATTTAAATCAAGTTTGATCTTTTATTGACTTAAGAATTTATTAAATTGATTACTCACCATTATCCAATTCGATATTAAACAATCCAACGATTTGACTTGACTCGATATGATTAAATCGTCTCGATATTGACTTGACTTAACTCTTTTTTTCTTTTTTTATTATAAATTTTTTATTTCTAGCTAAAAAAATAATAAAACGAAAATGGCAAAAAATGAGATATTTATAACCTCCACCCTTGTCCTATCACTACCAAACTTTGACAATCCCTTTGAGTTAAAATGTAATGCATCGAAAGTTGGATTTGGCACCATCCTGATGCAAGAGTGATGACCTATCGCCAACCATAGTGAGAAGCTCAGTAGTGCTAACTTGAACTATTTTGTATATGAGAAAGAGTTATACTCTCTTTATCAAGCCCTTACTATTTGGCAATATTATTTACTGCCACGAGAGTTTGTTATTTATATACATCATGAGTCTCTAAAGCATTTTGGGAGTTTGAACTAACTCTCGAAAAGACAAGCCAAGTGGTTAGAATTTATGGAATGGTTTTAGTATGTTATCTGGCACAAGAAGGGAAGCGCAAATGTGTTCCCCGATACTTTCTCACGATAGCAAACCTTGCTGATTGCTTTGCAAATAAAATTATTGGGATTCTCACTCAATATTGAGCAGTACACTCATGATCCTCATTTCGGCCTTATCATAGAGTAGTATAGGGATGGAATTGCTATTAAGGGATATTATCTTAAGAAGGCTATCTGTTCAAGGACCTAAGGTTGTGTATACCAAACTGTTGCACATGTGAGTTGTTGGTTAGGGAGGTTCATAGTGGTGGATTATCTAGTCATTTCAAAGAGACTAAAATAGCCAATTTATTAAAGGAAAACTTTTGCTGGCCTAGCTTAGCCAAGGATGTTCATAAGGTAGTTAATAATTGCGAAGTGTATAAGCAATCTAAGGGGAAGAGGGAGCTACATGGAGAATACATGCCTTTGCTGACACTAACCTCACCATGGGCCGACCTCAACATAGACTTTGTCCTAGGGTTGCCCCAGACATCCAAGGAAAGACTATCTTTGTTGTAATGGACCATTTTAGCAAAATGACACACTTCATTTCATACCATCAAATTAATGATGCGTTATATATTGCTGATCTATTTTTTCAGGAAGTTATCTGACTACATAGAGTGCCAAAGATTATTGTTTCTAATCGGGATAGAAAATTCTTGAGCTATATTTGGAGGATTCTTTAGAGAAGACTTGGAACTAAACTTGTGTTCGGCTCTAGTAATCACCCTTAGATTAATGACTAGATTAAAGTGGTGAACAGGATGCTAAGTAACTTACTTAGAGCTATTGTAAGAAAGAACTTGAGGGATTAGGATTTGTGCTTACTAGTTATGGAGTTCACATATAACCAAGCTATCCACAGCACTACTGGGAAGACCCCATTTGAGGTCATCTATGGCCTTAATCCTACTATTCCCCTGGATATGATTGGCGCCCTAGCAGCTACTAAAGAGACTGAATATAGAGTTGATTGAGCCTAAGAATTGCAAGTATTACACCAATCTATAACCAGGAAGATTGCCAAGTTCAATTAGAAACAACATGAGATTGGTAGCCGAGGCTGCTGAATTGTCACTTTCTAGCCAAGAGACTTAGTATGGATTCACCTTAGCCAAGAACAATTCCTGCACTTAAGATAGAGCAAACTATCTCCTTAAGCTAATGGACCATTCAAGGTCCTGAAGAAAGTTAACCACAGTGTCTACCAGATCGAGTTACCTGATAACTATGGTGTCTCCCTCACTTTTAGTGTATCCAATCTAATTCCTTACCAACCAATAGAAGAAGACCCTGTGAGTACCTTAGAAGAAGGAGTAGAGACGACTCTAAATTTGAGGACAAATCTTTTCAACCCCCATGTAGATGATAGGAATCACCCCCTTGAACTGATCACCCTTAGCTAAGCTAGAGGACTTTAAGGACTCATTCAGAGGATATTAGCTCAAAGCCATATCTGAGATGAAGATTCCTATCTTAACTTGATCCTTTACTAACCTGACTACCAAACCCTCACGTGTTGTAGACTTGCACCTGCCAAGTAGCTGTACTCTTATCAAAATAGCCCCAAGACCATTTGAGCTTAATTCCGGAGCTGACCACAAGCATCCGACCCTAACTCAAACTAATTGCTATACAGCGAGACTAACTGGCCTCCAACTTAATCCAAATCAGGTTTGCCCCTAATTGCAAATGTTTTTCTGTTTTCGCTTACTTTGTATCATATTTCTAATGTCCAGCCACCAAGCGACATGTGACTTCCGATATAACATTTCAGAATGATTCTTACTTTTTCATATTGAATGTTCTTTGTCTCTTTTACCCCTTTTAGTATATTTTATGTAACTTAATTGTAAATATACCATTTTGTCTTTTCATACATATAGAGTAATCTTAGTAGATGGGTATATAAACCTCTACTTACTTCTACGGAAACAATTAATCATCAATACAAAAATTATTTACATTTCCTTTGAGTAACCTTAGTATTCTCATTATCCTTCAACTCTTATCTATTCCCTTTAGCAAAGAGTAGTAGCAAATGACCCTTCAGTTTAGACTGATGAGTCACATCCGGTAAATTGTAGGTCGAGTAAGATCAAGTGGTATGTCATATCCATTTGGTAATTGCTTAATCTCTGCTAGCTTTTCTCTTGTTTCCTTTTGATTTGCTTCATTGTGGTGCTTCTCCGTATGTCCGACCTTAGAGATGCATCATGCTGTTCTGGCTTGGGCATTACAACTAGGTGCTAAATGAGGTAAAGGTCCTCTATGATGAGGTATTTAGTGCATAAAAGGGCTATAGAGAGGCAAAGTCCTCTTCTAAGCATCATTATAAAAAAATTTTGCAAAGCTAACCGACATATTTATCATTCTATTATGTATAATGCAGAATTGGAGGCTGAGTTGGAAAAGGAAAAGGAGGGGTGAGAGGAGACCAAAGAGGATACCTAAGAGATCCCTACACTCAAAGGCAATCAGAGGAAGAGCAGAAGTCTAAGGCTAAACTCTCTAAGAGGTTAAAAGAGGAGAAGAAGGCTGAGGAGGAGCTCGACTAATGCAACAATGAGTTGAGTATGCTAGTCTCAAGGATGCAAATTGAGTTGGCAATGAAGGCAGATGAATGTGAGAATGTCAAAAAATACTCATTAGAGTTAGCTAGTTAGAAGGCGGAGCTAAAGAGGAAGACCCAGGATCTTCGGAAAGGGGTTGATGAGATGAAGGAGCTGATCTTTAACCTTGAAAATGAGGATGTTATGAGCTCCATTGCCAAGTAGAAGGTTATTAAGAGTTTCCTCAAAACAAGACAATGGTTCGACGAGTTCGAGGATATCTCCATTGAGTCATGCTAAGTGCTCAAAGATGTAGTGCTTAAACATCACCCTAACCTAAATTAAGGCTTTTTGGATTTCGTAGATGGTCCAACTCATCAAGAGGAAAAGGAAGCCAGGGAGGAATAGAGGATAGCTACTCCTATCACTAAGGTCATCCAAGATGTTCTTGTACCCTCTTTAGCCCCGACAGTTCTACAGGAGGTTACCCCCTAAAAGAATCCATGACAAGGATCAGAGCTAGGGTAACCCTCTTGCTGATTAGAGCTAACAAACTCCTCCTCCTCCTTCCTTAACTCAGGACTAGCCAGTTCAAGTGGATTAGCCCTTTGAACAAATTAGCTTGTTGGACTTCTCTAAATTACCAGAGTTAGCTGATTTGAAATGAAAAGCCAATGTTTTTCTCTCTTTTTTTAGCTTTTGTACTTGTTGGACTTGTGTGAATAAAAAGAATTCTTATACTAGGTCGATATGCTAGCCTTTATTGTTGTAAATGTTTTGATCGATTGAATGGAAGTTTACACTTTGCTATTACCCTATGTTTTCTTTTCTATCATTTTGTTTCTAACTTGTTAAGGCATGGCTAGCTTAGTTGAGGGATTAGTGCTACTTTTCTTTTAGGATCGTTCAGCTATTAGAGGCTAAGGTCACTCTATTTTTAAGGAGGAGCAAGGGTTGCTCTTCTTTAGAGAACTGTTTAGTTGTTAGAAGCCTAGGTTATGTTTGTTACAGAAGAGCTGGGGTTGCTCTTCTTCAGAGGACCGTTCAACCGTTAGAAGCCTAGGTCATGTTTATTAGGGAAGAGCTAGGGTTGGTCTTCCTTAGAGGACTGTTTAGCAGTTAGAAGCCTAAGTCATGTTTGTGAGGGGCTGCACTAGTGGTGTTTCAGTAAGCACTATCGAAGTTTCTTGATTATGTAAGTGATGTTTCCCATTGCTGAGGTTACCCAATGGGGAATCAAGTTAGTAATGTTCTATCCTATACATGCTTGAAGAGGCATGTAAATTAGGAGTCCTTGTAAGGACTTCTTGTAGATTATGAGTTTGTTCACTTATTTGAGCTAGGATGAGTTACGAATAAAAAAGAACACACAATATCTTTGGAGAATGACACTTTCATTAATAATTTCATAAAATAAGTACAATTGTATTTACAATATTCTAATAAAAATATAGTCGAAGATTGTTGGCATTTCACGTACTCGAGATGAGTTCTCCATCTAACGTTTCTAGCTTATATGCTCCACTCCCTAAGGTCTCTCTAACTCTAATTGGGTCTTCCTAGTTGGAGGCTAGCTTCCTATCCCTCTGTGAGCCACTGGCTTAGAGCTTTCAACAGATCAGGTCTCCTACCTTGAATTACTTATGCTGGACCTTTTTATCATAGTATATAGCTACTTTGTGTTGATAAGCGGCTATTCAAGCTACAACGAAGTTTCAGATCTCTTCTATGGTGTTTACGTTAGCTTGTAAGTGAGAATCGTTTGTGATAGCATTGAACAATTAAGTTTAGATGTTAAGAAGCTCCAATTTGATGGGGAGGACTACTTCTAAGTTGATGGCTAAGCAAAATGGAGTTTTACCTATGGAGGTGTGGTGAGTGGTCTAGTATCCCTATAGGATGTTTGGCGGCTTGTTTGCCAAATTTGCTCAAAGCTTGGTTGGCCCTATTCTTGATACTATCGAGGATGATCCTATTGGTTGACTTGACCTAGCTGTTAGACTAGGGGTGTGCAACTGAGGTGAAGAAGGGTAAAATGTGATGCTTCGCACAAAATTCCTTAAATTTAGGGTTATCGAACTATCGCCTATGATCCATAATGAAAGCATATGGAACCCCAAGCTTAGAGAGGATGTTGCTATAGACAAATGATTCCATGCTCCTCTTTATTATCTTGGCAACGGTCTTGGCTTTGATTTACTTAGTGAAGTTGTCAATGGCTACAATAATGAACTACCGTCCTCTAGATGCCTTCGAGAAGGCATTGAGAATGTCGATGCCCCACTAGGCAAAGGGTTAATGGATTAGTCAGAGGCTGGAGGTTGAAGCTAGGGGCATGTGTGATCGGAGCATACTTCTAACACTAAGGACATTTCTAAACTACTGCCTTTGATCGTACCTCACAATAGGCCAAATAGTATCTAAGCCGAAGAGCTCAGATGCGGAGGGCTTATGATTGGATGTGATTGCTACACACTTCAACATATAGCTCTTACATGACATGCAAATCAGGTCAAAGGCATCTTAGTAAGGGGAGGCTGACTCCTCTTTGGTCTAGGATGTCGTTAATCCAATTGACGGCATAGTACCTCAATTTCTTGGCTTCCTTCCTGTCGATTGTTAGTGTGCCCTACTCTAAGTAGTTTTTGATTGTGTTTATCCCGCTTAACTCTGGTGATGTTGTATTGAGCTTGAGGACCTCGGCTCTACCTGGTCGCTCTTTTCTGGCAAGTACTTGATGAATATCTTCTTATCTTTCACCTCTAACCTTTGTATCCCTGTAGAAGCAAGGTTGGACAACCAATTTGTGGCCGAGTTCTTAATTTGGGAATTTTTTTTTATATTCCACGAAGGGAACTCAGCTAGGAGAGCCTTTACCTTCTCCAAGTATCTTTAATGGTGTTGTCCCTAACCTTGTACTCACTTTGGACTTGTTGGACAATAAGCATAGAATCCAAGAATACTTCAAGGTGCTTAACATTGATCTCTTTAGCCAACTTGAGACCGGAAATCAAGACCTTGTATTCAGATTTGTTATTGCTTGTATCAAACCCAAACTTAAGGGCATAGCAGACCATTGTCTTATGCAGTCTAGTAAGTACTAAACCTACGCCTCCTCCTCCGAATGTGGAAGAGCCATCGATGTGGAGAGTCTATACCAGTTTTTCATCTCTAAGTGGTGCTTCCTTCTCTCTAATGTATTCCACATTAAAATCAACCAGCACTTGTGCTTTGTAGGCCATTCGAGGCTAATATTGAATTCCACACATGCTTAGCTCTATCGCATACTTAACTATCCAACCAAAAGTATCGAGCTTTTATAGAAGTGTACAAACTGGCGGGTCTATTAGCATGATGATCTTGTATGCTTGGAAGTAAAGTCTAAGCCGGCATGTAGAGATCACAATTGCTAAGGAAAACTTTTCTACTTTTGAATACCTAACATTAGGCCCTTGGAGGATGTAGCTAACATTGTACATAGGCTTTTGTTCCCTTCCTTCCACCTTGATTAGTAGGGAAAAAAGTGCTTTATTACTGATTGCCATATATAAGTAGAGGTCTTCTCCTAGTACAAGCTTTGATAGGATAGGTGGGTGCTTCAGGAAGTTCTATAGCTCCTTAAAAGCTGCTTCACATTAAGGAGTCCATTCAAAACCCCTAGAATTCTTATGGATCTTGAAGAACTTCACAGATCTATCTATGCCTCTAGAGACGAACCTACTTAGTGTAGCTACCATACTGGTGAGCTTCTAAACTTCCTTGAGCGAGGTTAGGGGCTTCATGTCCTTGATGGCCTTAATCTTTTTTAAGTTGGCCTCAATCCCTCATTGGGTAACCATGAAGCCTAAGAACTTGCCAGAGTCAACCCCAAAAACACACTTTTGGGGATTCAGCTTCATATCGTACTTCTTCATTCTATCAAAAGCCTCCTATAAGTCCTTGATGTGGTTGTTGAGCTACTTGCTCTTGATAATCATGTTGTTCATGTATACCTCCATGTTACGCCTAAGCTAAAGCTTGAATAAAGTGGTTATCGTCTATAAATCTGTTGCCCCGACATTTTTTAAGCCAAAAGGCATGACAGTATAGTAATAGGTGCCAAAATCTATGATGAAGGAGGTATGGACTTCATCTTTTTTATCCATCTTAATATGATTGTAACCTAAAAAAGAATCTATAAAGCTTAGAAGAGCATGTCTCGAATGGAGTCAGTCAACTGGTCTATCTTCGATAGTGGGAAGCAATCTTTTAAGTAGGCTTTATTGAGGTCAGTATAGTTGATACACATTCATTACTTCTCTTTTTTCTTTTTGATTAGTATAACATTAGCTAGCTAAGTTGGGTACATCTCCTTTTGTATAAGGCCTGCCTTTAGCAACTTCTACACTTCTTCTTTAATAGCAATTTGCCGTTATGGAGCAAAGTGCCTCTTCTTTTACATGATAGATTAGATGTTCTCATCGATTTTGAGGCTATGGATCATCAGGTCTATTGAGATACTAAGAATATCCAATGCTGACCAGGTGAACCGATCCGAGCTGGCTCGTAAGAGCTTAATAACAGTCTCCTTCACATCAAGAGGTGTCTCGACCCCAACTTTGGTGGTTTGGTCGCAACTGGTGCCAATCTGTATTCTTTTGTCTTCTCACCTATCTCGCCTCTTTCAACTGGTTTCTCCTACAGACCCATTTCCAAAGTGAAGATGCTGTCAACTCGAGCTGCCTTCACATAAAGCTCTTTAAAGAGCTTTTAGTCACACCTACAAACTTCTATCTTAGTAAGGATTGGGAATTTAGCCTTTAGATGAAAGGACAATGTGATGGCTCTAAAACCTGTGAGGCTCGGTTGTCCTAGCAGAGTATTATAGGGGGATAAGCAATCTAATACCATAAATTCCATTAGTTGTTAGGTGATGTTCTTGTCATTACCGAGCTCCATATCTAAGGTGATAATGCCCTTAGGTCAAACGATTCCCCCATTGAAGCTAATCGAGTCATGGTGATATGGCTTCATCTACTGGGCAGCTTCTTCCTAATCTTGTCGTAGGTGTGCTTGAAGAGCATGTCAATGGAGTTGCTAGTATCCACCATGATCTTCAAGACCTCGAAGCCTAAGATCCTTGCCCCAATCACTAGGGCATCCTAATGAGGGGTATAAACCCCCTCCAGATCTTCATTAGAGAAGGATATAGAGGTGTCGCGCCTCTATCTCTTCTCCTTCATAGCCATCACCTTGGATGGGGCATTAGCTGAGTTGTTGCAACTCAGTTAGCTCCCTAGGTCTGGCTCCTTAATAATAATGTTGATGACACCATTGGGGGTTTAGTTATTGCGGCAGTCATTGTTTTCTTCTTAGGCATCTTCAGTCCATCGCCTTTAAGGTACCCTATTCGCGACACCATTGGCCTCAACTACGTATTCTTTGAGGAAACCCCTTTAGGTAGCATGTTCTATGGCATTCTTTAACTAAAAACACTCATTTGTTGTGCGGTTGTAGTCCTAGTGGAATTGATAAAATTTGTTTGAGTTTTGATGATTAGGATATCCCTTCATCTTAGGGGCTTCTGCAGCAGGCCTCTTCCCTAACCTCCATATAGACCTGAGCAAGGGGTTAGTTAAGGGAGGTGTATTGAGTGAATATTAGCGAAGGTAATGGGCGTTTCTTATTATTGGAGCTCTTCCCATCAGGGCAGCTCGGCAACTTGCCGCTAAGGTAGTCTTTAATAGAATACATTTATTTATCCTTTTTTCTAACCGATTTCTCCAAGTTGGCTTCGCGTTTGGCATGAATATTATCCTCCTAGTCCATATATTTCTAGGTCTTGTGCCAGAATTCGACTAAGGTTGTAGGCTTACTTTTTACTACTGATTGAAAAAAGTTTCTAGAAGGTCTAATGCTGAGCTGGACGGCATGAACAACGACTCTCTCGTTGAGCTAATGAATTTCCACTACAGCATTATTAAATTGTATGACATACTCTTGAAGTGTTTCTCCTTCCTTCTACTTGATCAAATACAAAGACAAGGTATCAATAAATGGGGGCTTGCTAGCCTTGAAATGGAGGTTGAACCGATAAGTAAGCTGGTCGAAGGAAGGGATGGAGTTTTACTGCCTTCCTCTAAGTACTAGGGAAGGACTAGCACATGATTGCATCCATATGTTGTCTATAGGATTTTGTTAGTAGAGTGATATGAGTTTGGGCTTTGTGCTTGAGTAGGAAGCTTGCAAAACAATGCATAATGAAGGACATCAAAGTGCTGTCTGGCATGGCCACTTCAATACTTAAGTTAGTCCGTATGTAAGGAAGGAATAAGAATGCAAGAAAGCTTAAATATAGGCTAAGTGTGAAAAGAGTTTAAGTGCTTTATAATTAGGATACGAGTTGGTATTTATAAATGAGGGTAGTTGAAAGTTAAGGGACCTAGAGAAGCACTTTATCATGTCTGTACGTCATGATTAGTAAGAGTATACAGTCCAACGTGGTCCAAATTTGTTGGGTAACAGCCATTGACTAACTCTTCAAACCTTATCCTTTAATCTGCTAGCTGTTGTGGGCTTATGGTAATTGGGTAGGGCATTTGGTAGGCCTAGGCTAAGGTTGGCTAGTAGGACAGTATGGTCGATTATTACTAAGTTGAGCTAGGTAAGGAGCCTAGGCAGGTCAGTACGGGCCTAAGGAACATAAGTCCAAGTTATCAGTAATAATAAAAGGTTACAACAGACCTCATAGCTACTTGTACTAAAGAACAAGGGGATAAATGCAAATAAAGTGCTTATACTTATAACTTTTGACAGTTTAGTATCTAGACTTTTATTTTTTATAATGTAATGCTTCTTCTTTTAGTTTGGTTTTAATATAGTGTGTTAACAGCAATATTGATGGTCATTACAACTTTTTGTATTTTAGTGTTTATACTTTACTTATTATTATATTTGGGTGTTTGTACTTTAATTTTAATGCATTTTAGTGTCTATTCATTTGTTAATTTAGTTAAAATCAATTTTTGATTTTGCTTAATTAATATATCATTTTCAAAATTAAAATAATTTGTTTGTATCTAATAAATTCAATTGTGCATGATTTTTACATGTGATGTTTAATTTTAGAAAATCTTATAATTTAAAAATTTTAAAATCTATTTTTATTTTAAAATAAGATCTATTATTTGTTGGGTACATGAATCAAATAAAATTTTGAAATAGTCATAACTTGTAAAGCAAATCTCACTTGACCTTATAACATGAAATTTCTAACTTGTCAAACAATATACTTCTATATAATAATATTTTATTCTATATTTGGTATTGTCTTGATATTGATTTTTATAATTTTATTACAAATCAAACATCGTACTACTAGTAGTTGGAAATCTTAAATTATGTCTTACCTATTTTTAACTCAAAATTATAAGTATACTTCTCTAAATATTTTACATTTTTTATGCATTACAATTGATCTTACCTTTATGAATTCATTTATTTTTATTTTAAGTAATCTTTATATGTTGTGGACATGTTTTATTATATAATTTTACCAAAAAGTTTTCTAGTATACCCCTTGATGCAATGGTTTGCCTTAAAATTATATATTTAAAAATTGTTATTTTCCTTAAGCAAACTTTTCTAAGTCTTTTATTTTTTGTATTTTTTTTTTAAAATTAATATGATCTTAAGATTATAACCACTACAAAATTTTAAGGATTATAATCTTATAATTTTACTATCACACTAAGGGGTATGAAAATTCACAAATAATATATTATTATGAATTTTTTTGGTAAATTATATAATAAAAAGTATGTCTAAGTCCAAAGTTTATGTTATTCAATGGCAAAAAGGATAGTGTTAAAGAGCACTTATTAAAGTTCATCGAAACCTTGGAGCCATGCAAGCTCAAAGATGACTTGAAATTGAAAGAGTTCTCTAGGTCATTGACTCAGAAGGCATACGCCTAATATGTCAACTTCCCTTCAGGGTCAATTGATTCATGGGGGACCATGTACACGCTATTTTTAGAAAAAAATTTCCTTACATAAGTAAGAGTTACAATCATTGACATGGGACGAACAAGACAAAACCTAAAGGAAGATTTGATGGATTATATAGAGCGCTTCCAAGAGCACACCTTGGATATTTAAGATGTATGTGATGAGGGTGAATTAGTGAAGATTTGCATCCAAGGAATGTTCATAGAGTATGTTGTTCACCTAGAAAATCTCAACTTAAGTTCTTTTTCTACACTTGTTGAGACTGCAAGAAGAACTAACAATTTCGTTGCAAGGTAACGAGAAGAAGGCAGGAGATTTAGGAAACGAACAATATTTGTCAACTTAGCCAATGGCAAGAGCTCTAGGGGCAATAAAAAGCCAAGGGATGAAAGACTAAGAAACTCCACACCATCTCTCTCGTTCCCCTACCCAATGGGCAAGGTACATGCTGTAGTTGATCAATGGCTATAGGATAGGAATATTAAGCTTTTAAGAGTAAATCATTTACCTAATGCAAGTGAGAAGAATAATCCTAAGTTTTGTAGATTTCATAAGATTGTAGGCCACCCTACTAAAGAATGTTGGACCTTAAAGAAGATATTTAATGATAGGGTCCATAATAAGGAACTTGTTATTGAAAATAATGATGTTTGTAACAATCCATTACCTACACATGATAACCAGCAAAATGCTGCGAATGCTGCCAATCATGATCCAAGGAGAGAAGATGAAGACATCCCACAAATGGAGAAACAAGAAGGAAATATTGTGCCAATTAAAAAGAAGAATAGGCAAATACGCGTTTGCATAGACTTTCATGATCTTAACAAGGCTTGCCCAAAGGATGATTTTCCATTACCAAATATTGATATGTTGGTGGATGATATATTTGGACATGAATTATTCTCATTTATGGATGACTTTAGTGGTTATAACTAGATAAAGATGGCTACTGGAGATGTTAAGTGTACCACCTTCAAGACTCCATAGGGAACTTTTATTATATTGTCATGCCTTTCGGGCTAAAAAATGTGGGAGCTACTTATTAAAGGGTGATGACCACTATATTCCATGACATGATGCATGACTTCATGAAAGACTATGTTGATCACATAGTCATTAAATCAAGGCAGGCACCTGACCACTTAATACATGTAAAGGTCTTTAAGTGATGCCGACAGTATAAGTTGTGCATGAACCCATTAAAGTGTACATTTAGGGTAGCATATGGTAAGTTCCTTGGATTTGTCATTCACAAAAAAGGGATCGATGTTGATCTAGCAAAGACGCAAGACATATGGTCTATGCCCTCTCCTACTAACTTGAAGGAGTTAAAGTCCTTTATGGGGAACATTTCTTATATCAGCTAATTCATTTCGGCATTGGCAGAAATTTCACATCCTTTATAGCAACTTATGAAGAAAGGAGCACCATTTGAGTAAGGGCAACCACAAGAAGAGGCCATCTAAAGGATAAAGGAGATACTTACTTCTCCACAAACAATGATAGTGCCTATTAAAGATCTGCCGATGACCCCCTACCTGACATCCACTAATAAGTCCATAGGGACTTTACTAGCACAAGATCTAGATCGTAAAGAACGACTAGTCTATTACTTAAGTCGATCCCTCCAAGGAAGTGAGACCAATTACTCAGCTTGTAAGAAGCAATGTCTCACGCTGGTATTTGTTATGCAAAAATTATGCCATTACTTCTTGGCACATAAGGTTAACCTTGTCACTCACTCAAATCCATTGAAGTACTTATTATCATGACTAGCTCTCTCAAGTAGAATTGCAAAATGGTTACTCCTCTTGTTAGAATTTGACATTACGGTTGTACCACCTAAAGCAATCAAGCCTCAGGCTCTAGTAGATCTCCTAGCTGAATTTCCTATAGCACATGGGATCCATGCCTAAGATACGATTCCCACATAATTCCATAAAGACTCCATAAGAGCATAAGCAAATGGAGAATGGCAAGTGCAATTTGATGGCTCTTCTAGTAATATTAGGCGAGGAGCTAGAGTATTATTGACATCTCCTAAAGGCCAAGAGATACCTTTAGCTTTCAAGTTGGACTTTCACTATACCAACAATGAAGCTGAGTATGAAGCCCTCTTGCTTGGACTCATTTTTGCGCAAAATGCTGGAGCATCTCACTTATGCATATGTGGCAATTCAAATATGATCATTAGACAAGCCAATGAAGAATTTGTTCTCAAAGAGCCAATACTTGCACCTTACAGGGTTGTAGTGCAAGCTTTAGTTGGAAAATTCGCTTTAGTAAGATACAAGCATACTAAATGATCCACCAATTGCTATGTAGATGCACTAGCAGCATTAGCTTCCAAAGTTCCCATTTAAACTACAAAAAATAGTTTGAATGTCTAAGTCATTAGAAAGTCCATCTCTTGTACATCCCTATAACTATTGGATGAAGAGGAAGAAGTACAAGATGATGGGCACACTCCCATCAAGGCACAACTGGCCTATCCTAGTGCAGCTTCTGTTGCAAACTTTAAGAATTTTACTAGTATAAATGGCATGTTATACTTTAAGGGACTAGAGAGCATTCTTTCTCGATGTATCTACACAAAGCAAGCTCATTTAAAGCTAGATAAGTACGACAAGATTTGGTGTGAAGAAGAAGGGCCTCCTTTGTATCACCACATTCAACGTGTGGGATATTACTAGCTAACAATGTCTAAAGATGCTTATCAACTACAAATGAGTTGCCCAAAATGCTCTGAACTTCCCAATCAGGGAGAATGCAACTTTGTAGCGAGCGCCGGCGACTAGAGATGCTTGTAGATTAATTACCTAAAGAACAATGTATTGCCTATTAACAAGATAGATGCTTGATTAGTAAAGCAAAAATCAAAGAAATATATCATACATGAGGATGACTTGTATAGGGTATCATACATAGGAAAGCCATTTAGGTGCATAGCGTCACATAAAACAAAAACTATCCTATCCGAGGCACATTTAGGGGAATGTAGAGAGAACCACGGGGAAAGGAAGTTATATTATCATTTGCTTGATATGGGATACTACTGGCTGACTATGGAAAATGACGCATTCAACTTTGCTAGGAAGTGCGTTACATGCCAACAACATAGTGATGCAATTCATGCTCCTGTTGTTGCATTGCATAGCCTAACTACTCCTTGGCCATTTCATACTTAGGCATTTGATTTGATCGTTCCTATACACTTACCATCTAAGGGGTGCATCTAGATCTTTGTAGGTACGGAGTGCTTCACCAAATGGGTAGAAGCAATCCCATTAAAGAAGGCAACAGGACCAATGGTAGCAAGTTTCATAAAAGAGCATATCATTTGCCGCTTTAGAATCCTAAAGTGTATCTTATCAGATAATGGCACTCCCTACATCAACTCATATGTACGACAATTGCTAGCCTCATATGATATTGATCATGTAAAGTCCACACCTTATTATCTTAAGGGAAATGGCTAAGAGAAAGCAACAAACAAGAGTCTCTTGAAGGTGCTTAGTAGGATAGTTCATGAAAACCATAAAGAATGGCATGACAAATTACCATGAGCGATATAAGCTTATAGGACATCCAAGCAAAGTCCCATACAGGCTGCACCCTTCTCCTTAGTAAATGGATATGAAGTAATGATGCCTAGAGAGGTATTAATTCCATCTGCATGATTGCCCATCATTGCCAACCTGGAGCTAAAAACTCTGTACATGTTAGACCTTAAGGCTCTAGAGGAAAGAAGAGACACGGCTAAGTGCAATCTTGCTAACTATCAGCGAAGACCTAACATAGCTTATGATCGCTTAGTTTGAAAACGAGCTTTTCAACAAGGTGATGTGGTACTTTGCACTGCAGATTACGTACGGCGAGGTATTCTAGCACCAAAGTTTACACCCAAGTGGGAAGAACCATTTGTTATACATGAAATCTATGATAGTGGCTACTATAAGCTCCTTAATCCAAAAACAAATACCATAACTCCTCCTATCAATTTTCAGTATGTTAAGAAATTTTACATGTGAATGTAATAGTGTACTTGCAATCCTTATGAATGCAATGTCAGCTTTGCACTATTCTATATATGTTTCTCTTTTTATCTTGTCTATCATTTCGGCAAAGATAGAGATTTATCATCTTCACACACAATAATTAATTCTCTCAATTTTCTATTCTTGTTGCTGCAAAGTTAGAGATCTATCTCCTTAGCGTGAAAGATAGATTTATAGAAATTAAATAGTAAATAATTCTAGTTGTTACTATAGCTTATAAGAGCATTGCCTCTTAAAGTGCGTGATGATAACTAATTGCTGACTAGTAAGAGCAATGCTCCCTGGTGCTTGATGATAACCCATCATTACTAAACAAGAGAATAATCTCTTATGAAATAGAAATTATAAATGATTAAGTATTGGGAAATATCTTCTTAATCGTTAAGGCTAATAAAGTGTAATTGACATAAAAAATATGCTACTAATCGTTGCTAGCAAGTAAGAGCTTCGCTCCGATACACGACACTCTAATCATACAATGATGCTGCTAAGTGAAGGCTATGCCTCCTAAGCGCACAATGATTTCTACAAATTTTGGTGCTTGAATAGATTGACATGCATAAATAGAAATGAATGAGAAGGCAATATAAGTTTATTGATTTAGGATGTCTTGCTATAAAGCACTAAAAATAGTTCAAAAAAAAAAAAACACTAAAAGAAGAAGAACCATAAATGAACTAAAAATACTCTGCTAAGCTAACGCTTCTAATCTAAGGCTACTTTAGACTCTAAGTCCATATCCCCTAGCATTGCCTTTGCTTCAAGATTTGCTATTTCAACTACCTCTTGTATCTCTTGTAACTTCATTTTTAGTTCATCTTGCCATCTTATAGCAACATGGTAACTCAATATTCGCTTGGCTTTGTTAGCAATAAGGTTTAAGTTTTCAACTTTGAGCTTTAAAAGATGAACTCCTTCTATAGACTTAACCAGTTGTGTCAACTGAACATTTGATAAAGAATTCCAAAGCTTGTCTAGCAATAGCATAGCTTCTCCTAGCATCTTCACCATGGTATTGGCTAATTTTGTCTCCATCATAAGGGACTTAGTCCAAAAGTTTCTATCCATAGCATCAAGTCTCTCTAAAGATCTTAACAAATGAGGAGGTATAGTAAACCCTCAGAAGAACACAGTCTCCTGCATTGCAGTAACATCTGAAGTTCCTACCATGTCTTAAGGAAACATGCCATTAACTGGGGGAGGATGGATATTAGCAAGTGCTGAATAAAACTCGTCTCCATAAAGTCTTGCGTGAAGCAATGCATCAGCATGATTATCACCAGTTCCCCTTGCCTTTGGAATTGATGCATTAGTATTGGGAATTACTTCACCAGCCTCCAAGGAGTCATTGAACTCTTCAGTATGGTTATCACTGTCCTCACCACCTTTAAATTGCTTTGGTGATTTCCCATAATCCACCATGTCCTATCCATCATCTTCCTCTTGTAAAACCATTATTGGAGTAATAGGATGGCTTGAATGAAGTTCAGGGTTTGAAATAACAACAACTTTCCTCACACCAGTTGATGGAAGAGAGTTAGTCTCAACCTATAACAGTCAAAGAAAGAAAGTTATATGAAGAAAAGTAATAACTTAAGGAAAAAAAATGTGCACATAATAGCAACAAGATACAAGTAAGAATGTTACCTTCAGGATAAATGCACGTTTGGTTTTTCTGGGATTTTCTAATTAAAGTGGCACATATTTCCCCTTCGATTTTGAATGTAGCCTTACTACTGCTACAATATTACAAGGCTTTAACCTTTGAGATGCTTATTTAGTAGTTTTGTGAAGATCTCCATCTGACATAGGCATAGGCCTTGGCAACTTGAGGTAAAATTCACAGCGATATACACTAGGAGCCAGAAGTACATTGCCTACTAAAGCAAAAGCATAGGAACGAAAGACATTTAAGCAATTCGACTAGTGAATTAGCCAACTTGTAGAGGTAACTCTGTAACGACTCAAAGAAGGAAAAAATACTTGTCATATCCATGGGCAAATTTTCCTAAAATCACTCGGCGAGAGCAATTGACAACATGAATCGAAGTTCTCAATAATAATGATGAGGCGAGGAACTCCCCAGTCAAATCCAAAATGGTGTGCAACTCTATGAGGAGAGTATGTCATAACTCTGTTCTCTAGAAAACACCTAGAGAAGTCTCTGTTATTAAGAAGGGAAGGCATACCCCTAAGGGTACACCACAGAAGGAACCTTGCTTTAGAACTACAGAGACTCTCACATCTTCTCACTAAGGTTACCTCATCTGATAAGGATCGAAGAAACGGTAGTGGATCAGATGAACGAGAATGGGTATTTGGGATTCCAAAAGGAAAAATGGGTACAAAGAACAAGAAGGTTTTTGATAGTGAATGTGAATGGATATAACTCATCAAGACACAAACACAATAAGGGGTTTGAGCTTGAAATAGAGTTTTATACAACTCACAAACACTAAATGTCACTTGAGATTTAAATGAGGGTTAAATGCAACTCACTGACCGATTCAAATGAAGGGGTTCACTATAATCCTAAGAATAAGATTGATAAGAACATGAGAGAGATTAAAGAGAGTAATCAACACTCAATAATCTGGAAAATGCAAGCTCTACTATCTCAAGTACAACCTTACTTGAAAAGAGGAAAGTTTCATCCTGTATCAGGGAATATTCTTCACTATCTGTATATTTGTCTCTATATGTATGTATATATATCTATGTATCTATACAAATGTTACTATTTATAGCAAGTCCTAAACCCTAATGGTAAAACTGTAAATAATGTATAAAGCCTTAAACCCTAAAGAATTGGGCCCATGAATAAAATAAAAGAAAACATATAAAAGAATACAAAATTATGTGTTTTACAAAACTTGGCATGTCTAAGGAAGAGCAAGATTTGAATTGTGTGGGGTCGATAATTGGATGTCTGAGTTCGAGGGGGAGCTCCCGACGTCTCGTAATGCTTGGTCGAGACACTAGAGAGAATCGTCGAGTTCTAAAGTCAATCATCACTAGTCTATCGGGATAGTGCTGAATGGTTCTTTAGTCCCCAGTCCTCGACTGTGTGATCTCTCATCTTCTCAGCAGACTACAAACTTATTGCCGAGTGATTCCTTTTCTTTCCCTCGGTCTTCTATCATTTGTTCGCCCTCGACAAAAGCTGTTTGGCCTCAGGTTAGAACAGGTTGGCATCTTCTTCTGGAGGATTGGCATCAATTTCGGATAGGTCGGCCTTGGCTTAAATGTAGTCGAAAGCTAATTCCCATCATCATCCTTTGAGCAAAAAGGATAAAATCCACTACTATCATCATATCTGACTATCTATTTCACATAAGGATGAAATATAAACTCATCCTCTATGTCAATGAGTTACAATAGTGGTTGTTCAATGTTTCCCTCAAACCAAGCCCATGCTTTGGGAAGAGTAGTACTTGTTTCATCGTTAACAACAGGAAGAGTAAAATGGCTCTAATATCACTCACAAAAGAAAAGCTGAAGGAACCAAAGGTCTATATGGGGTATGTTCACATAACAACCTTTCGAGCATATAGAAGCCTTATGATATAGGTCCAAACATCAATATAATGAACCTAGGTAAGAAGGAGCTAGTGTGAAGCACTCACCTTGGGCAATGCATATGGCTAAAGAGAAGAGCCATAGGCTCGCACCTTCTTTAAGACCTCCAGGAAACACAAATAGGGAAAGCCAATATGCTACGAAAGCCATAAGTTCATACCTGCAAGAATAAGTCAAAAGGCATGAGCATGGAATATCAAGAATATTATATATATATATATATAAACAAGAATGAAAATACTCACTCTTGACTATGATTTGAGCTTGATACTCGAGGCCTATCTTTCCTATGCTCCTAAAAAAGGTATGTAAGCTAAGTAGCAAAGCATGACTTCCTCTTTCTATCATAGGTAACTTTCAAAGCTTTTTGTAAAGATATTGCAAAGCTATGCTCTTTGTGAGAAATTAAGGAGGTCACGATATTGGTTCTACTGATGCAATGTAAGTCCAAAAGTATAACCACATTTTCTAAAGTTGGCATAATTTCTCCCCCATGAAGTAATAAATGTGTAGGTTTGAGTACTCCATTGAGAAACAATAGCTCGCCACACTTCCATCCCACTCGTTTGTGGGAACCATAGTCGAGTAGAAGTGATGATAGCTTGAAGCACCTTAGCTTTCTTCAAGACAGCAATGTAGTTTAGTCTTGTAGTAATGTAATCTACCTAAGACTTCCATCTCAATGGGGGTTGCCTAAGAAAAGAAAATTAAGTATTGGAAAGAGGCAACTCTTTCCTCTCATTTCTAAACCACAACACAGTATCCTCACTAATGAGGCCCTTAGAACCGACACGAGACTCCTGCTTAATAAAGCGAAGTTTTCCATCAATAGGAGATGTTTTGACCAATTTGCAACATTTGGTCTTGTCCCAAAATGTGTCTTTACAGATGGTCTCATCTAGCCAATTTTTCTTAGGGCGCAAGATTGGTGGTGAACGCTTATCCAAATGCATTAGTAAATCTTTTTGCTTGACCAGTCCCTTATTCTAAGTTTGGTTATTCTTAGAATCATTTCCCATCTATCGAAAATATTATTGGAAGTAGTGTTGATTATGAGACAGAACCTATAAGTTTAAAAAAAAAAAGAAGAAGAAGAAAAAGAGGATCAATTCAATTGCACGAGGTAGAGAATTTCAAATTGCAAGTATCAATGTATACAAATGAAGAAGTTAGAACAAAAGACAGTAGGATATGAAATCAAAAGACTATAAGCATGCAAGCACAACATGAGATATACACAATATAGGTTAAGGATAAAATATCAAAAGTAGCTATCTTTAAAGGAATTTCAATTTGAAAAAAAAAAAGAAAAAAAAGGAAGAAGGAAATATGATATGATATCATGAGATCCTTATATTATTTTTTGAAGATAGGATATATTGAATATTGGTACAATTTCTTTTATGAGAAGACATTATAGATGGGGAAGATTTTTTTTTTTTTTTTCAATTTCAGTCCAATGTCGAGAGACTCAATCTGAAATAATGGAAGAGGATTGTTTCCACCCAATATGGCTAGTAGATTTTGACTTGTCAAGGACATATATAGTGAAGGTAATTGATGCCTAAAGGCAAGAACGACAATACAAGAAAATAAACAAGGAAAGTACATGACTTTTTTTTTTAGTAAATAAACAAGAAACAATTGAACATTCATAACCTAGTTGTGATCAACAAGTGGTACCGCTGTCAAATCTTGAGATGTCTAGGATTTACGTTCACGATGATTATGAGAAAAGTGCAAGAGTTTTAATAGTTGTGAGCATTTACGAGTTAACACTTGTATTTTACAATCTGAGAAAAAGGGAAAGAAATATGCCTTTTGATTCTTCAAGTCTTAATGGGTATTAAAGTAACTCGGTGCTTCCTCTAAAGGAGTATTGCAACACAAGCATTACTCCATTCAAACTCATGAGTCAAAGACTGAAGTTCGAATTATGCAAGTATGGAATACATAGAAAAAAGAAAAATTAGTGATTGTTGTGTGTATATATAAAGTAACTATAAGCAGGAAACGAAAAGAATTGAAGATGGCTTATCTTAAAAGTTGATAGATGTGAAAGATAATGGGATATGATATTGATTTGAATTTTTTGGAAAGAGAAAATATTATTGGTGAAGTTTTAGGCAATATTTGAAGAAGAGATTTAAAACCATATTATTTACAGTATTTAAAAAAAAAAAAACAAGAAGAAGAAGATTTGAGAAGATCTATTTTGATATGATGAGCATGAGGAGTAAGGAAATGAATCCACAAAATACATAACTTTGCTTTCAATTCGTTGGCCTGGACATGCAAAGAACTATGACTTCATGTCATGCTACCCTTTGTATAAATTTAAAAGAAAAAAAAAAATTGTACCATACCACTAGGGTGTTGCCCCCACACCCTCATGCTATCTCTGCGAAGCATAACATAACTCTTGTAATCTTTACAAGGGGGGCAGATGCTATCGTTTCGTTTCACAACGCTCCGAAGCTCTGCTTTACTTCATGACAGCACTACCTTATTTACTAGTATGAATGAGATATATAACATGGCCGAATAAAAATACTACTAAAGCTCCAGCATTTTTTTTTAAGTGTTTTGATGGCTTTATTTTTTAACCAATGATCACAAAATAAGGAAGAAATACAGAGATGAGCCACCACACATTATTTAGCGAACTAATATCATTGTAGCAATAAGTCAATAGTGCGATATAAGAACATATAGAAAATATATGTTCCATGACGACAAAATGAATATTAGCATATCATGCTTAACAAGTCGATGATCCGAAAGAAGTATTAATTCCGTAGATATTGAAAGTAATCAAGCAAGTGAAACTAACATTTAGTACACCTACATAACAGTTGAAAAAATAACTTCTAAAAGTGCACAAAACCCTCTTAAATGTATCAAAGGGATTTTTGGTCAGAGGGCAAAATGTAGAAAATTGAAAATTATTATATTAATTATTGGGTTAAGCTCATTATTTATTTAGACATAACTCTTTGAGCTAAATGATAAGGCATAAGGAGTCCAGTCCATATATTAGGATAATTTAGGGAGATTTAGCTTAGTGAGCTTAAAATAGTGATCGTTGGATCAGTCCGTCCACCTCTAATCTTTTCTAAGCAGACTCATACACCGTGAGGAAGGTTATTGGCCTTGGGCCCTTGCAAAACTGATGTTAGATAATTATGGAATCAGTAAAGATCCATCTCGTTCGTCAATCATCAAAATGATTCAACAGATGTCATCAAGCCCAAAAGCCTATAAATACTTAGTCATTCCTCCTTATTTGACACAACTCTAAAGATCAGAGAAACAATGTTCCACTATAAAACCTTTGATCTTTAAGATTAAACATTGAAGCAAAAGAATTGATTTTAGTTTGCTCAAGAACTGAAAGGTTGATGTCCTGGGTCCCTTAGGTTTTCTTGTCCGTCACTTGTGTATTCGAAACTCTAGGATTTTTTATTCCTCCTCCTTATCATATTTTCTCCAATCATTTTATTGAGTGTCATCTCTACATCACTACTCTATAGCTACGTGTAATGCAATACTCGAGTGACTCGTATGTGATCGATCGAGTTATAACCTTTCATCTATAGATATAAATAAATTTTTAATTTTGAAAATGATATTTTAATTAAGCAAAATAAAAAATTGAATTTAAATAAATTAACGAGTGAACAAACATTAAAATGTATAAATATCAAAGTATAGACACCAAAATGTAATAATAACTAAAATATAGACATTAAAATGTAAAAAATTATAATGACCATTAATATTGTCCCAAAAGGAAGCACCCAATTGAAACCAAATAAAAAGAAGCGCTAAATCACAAAAAATAAAAATCTAAGCACTTCCTTTGGAGTAAATGCAATTCCTCCTTTGCTAGACATGACGTGGAACAAATTTACTAATTATAATTGCGTGAATTGTGACATTGTTCCAACCAACGCGGTAGATGAACGTGACATTTATTTGTATCATAGAAGCAAAGAAACAAGAAAGAACACACTCTCTCTCTGTAGGCAGTAGGCACCAGATTCTAAATTTCAATTTAATGTTTTTATCAAATTTTAAAACCCTTGTGTTTCAAGTAAACCACCTGTCACTAAAAGTTTTTTTTACAAGGTGACATATAATTATGTGTTTTGCTACCCTTTTGCTAAAAATACTTCTTATCCACAACAATACACACGCATATATACATCCTTACAATCTCTTATAGTTCATTTTTTTTAAAAAATTAATTACAAAACCTGTCATTTATTTATTTTTTCCTTTTCCAATTGAACTGCTTGCATGTTTGAAATATGATTAGTAAGTTAGCTAACTTTCCCCGAGCAACGTTATCGAGAGACAAATCCTACGCTACATCCTAGGATGTACATTCATACATTCGTACGTACATCTATACATATTTTTCTCCTTAATGAACTCTTTTCATCAAACGAACAAAAGAAAACAGAAAAGTTAATTGCCTCAAACAAACTCTCACATAGTAGCAAGTTTCCTGATAGAGTGAATTTTTTTTTTATAAATTCCGGTTTTAGCATAAGCACAGGAGCTACCCTGTCAGTTGGGTGTTGAATTCCCCGAATCCTCTCAATTAAGAAGAGTTAAAAACCAAACGATGGCACCGCCTTAACATTGTTAATTAATAGTCGCATTCTGTTTGAATTTGCTGATTAAGTTCCTAGCATAACAGCTGCCTCCTGCTGCGGATGATAGCGTCAATGACCAGGTGAATTCGCAATTTATTCAAGCCTTGGGCCCAAAATAAGAATATCAATTCGACCTTCTCGGACATTTTCAGGCCAGCCAACGATAGTTCTTTCATCATTGTTACTAGAATGCGCAGGTAACTTTGCATAAGGTCCAATTTGCAGCACAAATCCACTCATAAGGTGCAAAGAAACACCGCACAGATAACTAAATGAATGCAAATGATATTGGAAACGGATTCATAGCACATAATAGAAGTTTCCACGACTGTAGACATAAATTCATTGATACAAATTCCAGGAGAAAAACAAAAAAAAAAAAAAAAACAAACCCCACATAGAAGCAACTTCGATGTCCTTAACTCCTAACTAATTCTGTCCGACAGTTCCGGTCTGCGAATTGAGCAACTTTCTGTATAGGGTTATCTAGTAGTACGCTTTTCGGGGATTATTCTGCATTAAGCAACACAAGGGCAAAATCGATTAAACCAGGTAAGTAGCAAAAGAAATCCCATACAAAAACCATCAAGCCACAAAGAAAAGGTTAAATAGAGAAATAAAGTACCAGAGGATTAGGCCTGTAACGATAGCCAAGCATCATTCGCTTCTTATACTGCTCATATATATCATCATCCGGTAGCACCTCTCCAGGGTTATGAGCACCAACCCCCAAGTTATCCTTCTTCACATCCCCTGCCATGATTGGATCAGCAATACCCGTTCTGGAGCTTCCCAAACCCTCACCTGGTCAATTTACCAAAACTCTCATAATTCTGGACCCACAAACGTAGCAAAAAGTAGGTCTAAGCTGGAATATCAGAAGAAAAATCCTTATTTCCCCTACTCAAAACACTAACGACTTCTACATTCAAAGGTATACAGATACTCCATGGGGAAGAAACCAAGATGCACTATGCATGAACAAACATTCATAATGAAAGACCAAAATCAATCTATATGTTGCCACATAGAAGAGGAATAACTGGTGAACACTAAGCACTCTGTGATGCAACAAAATATTGATGAGTATTGGCAAGAGATATCTCCATCAAAGGCTGTGAGTACCTTTCTTACATCATTCATCTACAACAATTTACATAGACAACTTTAAGAACTCTAGAACCAGGCTACTAGGAAAGCAAGAAATAGAACCTTCTTTCCAGCCCATTTTTGATAAGAGCCTGTGACCAACATTATCAGCTTGGATCCTAGCCTTCTGTGCAGTCTCTCTAGCAGCCTTTTGAGTTTCTGCACTATTACATGCAGTCAAGAACTTTTCAAGCTCTTCTGGAGGGATAAAATCGCCCATATGATGACCCTTCTTAGCAGAACCTGAACCTGAACAAGAAATGTATGAGGATTGCATAACCTGCAAAGCAATATCGACAGAGAAACCATCACAATATCTGAAAGTCAACACAAAAACCTTGAAGGGAAGCAGGTGGGGGCATTTCATCTTTGGACTGTTTTGGCTGTCTCCTCCTCTCTTCCTGAGCAGCCTTCTTCATGTAAAACTCCATCATTGCAATAGGATCATTATTGGCTGGAGAACTTGACTCACCTGTGATATGGAATCAAAGAGACAAGTGTTAGTGTCAATAATCCAAACAGAACGTTTTTGAAAACAAGGATTGATGTAAAAACCACTCCAATGGGACTCCAGGCTTTCTTGATAAATACAGAAACATGAACAAGAACACAACTGCCTAAAGCAACCAGTTACCATTTCTATCAGCTGACACTGAACCTACTCCAGAATCATCCACAGCATCATACAATGCAGAAGCAGGAGTTTGGTAATTTGGTTGGTGGCTTCTCAGCTTATCTGAATTGTAACTAGATTTTGCTGCTGGAGTGCTGGTTCCACCTGTACACAGAAGGGATCCATCATAACTACAAGAAACAGAAATACTTGAAAACTTTGTTCAACAAAAAGACATAAGGTGAAACAACACCTTCCCTATATTTAGTTCATAGAGAAACATTTTTCCAACAATCTATGGCCACATAAATTGTAGTTTTATTGCCCCTCTTTTATTGAAATGCTGCATCCAATAAAAGAGGGAGAGAGGGGGAAAGGGAAGGGGGACAAAAAAATAAGATACGGGAGAGATAAAGCAGTAATGATTTCACTAAAAAATGATTTCAAAAGATGAAAGAAAAAACAATAATAACTATGAGAGAACATATTTCACATCTAGAAGGAAGGAAGAGAAGGAGGAGGATTAGGGGGCGGGGAACCTAATCTGAATTTTTTTTTTTCAAATGAGTAATTCAAAGTAAGTGATGAAAGAGAAACTATCGAAAATAAAAGAGAGCACTGTTTACAAAATTTATTGCTCTTATACTTATGTTAACACACTCAACTAGTCTAGAATAAATATTACAATACCAAATTTTTATGAAATGTTGATATAATTAACTTATAAATAAAATATTTTGTGCAAGACATGATTTAAATTATTCTCCACTGCAATACATGGCTCTTTTACTAGTAAAAACTTGTTAGGATGATCAAGGCATATGATCCATCATCACATCCGATTAGTCCCATTCACTAAGACACTTGCATTTGTCTCCATTGAGTAAAAATAATTCATTTTTAAAATCCACTATAAAACTATTTATGGACAAAGAATACTACAGATAGGAAAGGAGCTATATAAAATGATGCCCCTAATATATAATGCAGTAGGGAATGGATAAATCAATGGGGCCAGGTTGGAGACCGATGCCAGAGTGAACAGATTTCTTACCAGGGAAAAATAAATGAAAAACAAAAAAAACAACCCAGAGAGAACACAAGCAACTAACAAGAATGTAAAAGATTGCTTCTCTTCCTTAATCTGTCCATACCTGGCTGCAGGCTCAACTAGTTGCATCTACTTCACAGTCTCCACAGTAATATTTACATCAGAGTATATGGAGAGCAATCTTTGTAGAAGGTGATACACACATTAACTTAAACTCTCTTTAATCGTATCGATGCTTTAAAGCAGATAGCAACCACAAGATAGAAATGATTCAAAGCAAAGAACTTTCAAACCATCCATTAACACTGGTTAACTTTAAAATAGTGCTCCCACCCATACAGCCAAACGTATATCATAGCTAATATACCAGTAACTTCTATTTATCCCAGGATAATTTCAATCTTGTTGGTGGATCATGAAAAAAATTATTTGAGACAGGACAGATATCATACCACCAACAATGCATATCTATTCTGGTACCATGCAGACACAGTGACAACAACTGCCAAGCTTTATTGCAGTAGGAAGGTTAAAGCAACAAATACAAATGATTAAATTTTGTGCCATATCAAAACTATGCAATGCAATTGTCATTCACATCAAATAACAACTTCCACAGCCAGAACATAAACAACACATGGAGTGAATCATATGCAATGAATCAGACAAGAAGAGAAGTCAAGGGATGAGCTATGCACAACATTGGCATTGACTTATTAAAGAAACAAATCTTTATGGACCCTTAAGAACCACAAGAAGTACTAGACGAACATAAGTAGAAATTCAAGCACTGACCATTTCCAGAAGTTTGAGATTCTTTAGTCAATGAAAGGCCGTTCTCCTCCTCTGCAAGCCTGTACTCATAGTATTTGTAATCCGCACAAGCCTTGTCAAACAGAAATCTGAAAGGAATTTGAACAAAATGTTTTTTTTAGATAGAAGAACAGAGGCAAGATCCCTACACAGCCAGGTCTGAAATTTAAGGATAATAAAGCAGAATCACTTATAAATTTTAATGGATTAAGGCATACCTAAATGGAGTATTTCCAGGATTCTTTTGGCGAGTCATATCCTCGAGGTGCCTTCCATTTTTTGCCACAAAACTTGCTAGTCTGTCTGCAACATTCTTCACTGTGGGATCACTTGGGGAAGGTGGTGCTGCATGTCACTTACAAAACTGATTAATACCGAGAGCATGAACAAGGGAATGCAAATTACTCTTGAAGCAGGATCCCTATCTTTCATTGAACATCTCTTTCCACCAATGTTGATAGGTACTTAAGGTAAGAGCTGCATTCATGAGACAAGAAATATTCACGAATGTTCTGCTCTCTTTATCCATCAGGTCAAGAGGAGAGAAGAGAATCATGCAGTTTCCTTAAAAGTGTGAAAGGATCTTAAGAAAGGGGAAGAGTCCACAACAACTATGTATAATAGCTCAACTGAAAGTTGAACAGTCAGAGTAATAATTACTGGGAAAAAAAAAAAAAGCATTGTATATTTGAATAGATGAGAAAGCTTGACCAATGCAGGCATTACCTTGTCCATAACAACTACTCATGAAACAGAAATGCAAACCAACATATTCAAAGATACTAAATTATCAAGGAAAACTAAGGGGATAGAGTATGAGCAATTTGTGTGATACTTTAGGTAATAGACTTCACAAAAAGAGGATATATGATATGAGCAACTTGTTAGGTTGAATGGTGATAAATATAATGATTCGGTGATTAAAGGTGTCATGCACCAAAGACAGCCAACTAAACATCTTCAATAAGTTCTAATCAACAGAAGTGGAAGATAGTAATACTAAAAGATTCCACAAAATTAAACTCTTTACACAAATTATCTTCAAGAAGTTCTATTGAGATATTAAAAATAACATAGATCACCATTTTCAATCCTGTAATTACTAGGATCTGCAAAAACTCCCCATTGCAGTCCAACCAAGAAAGAAAGAGTACTCATGAAATGATAATTACCAGCATCAAACTGTTTTGATGATTTCTCATAGGCATCTCGTCCATCCAATTTTTGCCGTTTTGCAAAAGTATCACCTGAATCTTTCCTGCCATCAGATTCATCTTCATCCTCATCCGCACCTAATTTAACTGCAGGTGCTACGATCTTGGACTTCTGTTTCAGGCTAAATGCAAGTTTACCTCCAGAAGCAGGCTGCACTGTCTTCCGTGAATCACTACCCTTAAAATCCATCCGGGCTTTAGAACTAGAAAACACACTACTTGAAGTCCCAGAGGCCACTGAAACCGGCTTAGGATCAACAGTCACGGCATCATTACCCTTAGTTTGCTCTTGTTGAAGCTGTTTGAATCTCTCCATGAATGAACCATCGTTTACAAAAAGGCTAGGTGGCGGTTGTTTGTCCATTGGCAAAAAGAGCCAACTTGCTTCTACCCTCACTTTTTATGAAGAAGTCACTGTTCCCAAACAAGCTTTCAAGGCATTTAGACTTATGAAAGTGGAAAAGGTTACACTTTAATCTTTTATTTATATAAACAAGTATGAACCCAACAGTAATTTTCATCTTCTTTTGAAGTATCAACAAAATCAATTCAAGCAATTAAAAAAAAAAAAAGAACAAAAATCGAAACTGGGCAAAGAAAAGGAGAGTAATCTCACAGATCAAACCGCAAAAGCGAAAAGGATTATGGCCAAAGAAGTAGATGATAATAACCAATAAATAAAACCGGTATAGAAAAGTCGGTCAACATCGATATGGTAACAAGATGCGATTTTTATCAAATCCAAAACCCTAATCAGAAAAACGAACAGCACAACCCAAACACCAATTGGGTATATCAGAAACCAAAGGGCAGGGCAGCTATTCACAAACTAGGAGGAGTTGATCGAAAAGAGGTAGATGCTTGAATTAACGATGTAAAACCTGACGATTTTGACAAACTGACCTCAAAAATCGATACAATCGAAGAGTCCAACGGCGTGGGCTGCACTAATCTCCAGTCCGATTGATCTATTGTGTAATTAGGGAAGGGAAGAGGTGATATGATTGTGGAGTGCTGTTGTATCAAATTATATGGGTCTGTGCGCGAGGTACATGTCAGCCCCGAGCGAGTAAGGATTTTGCCCTATTTATTATAAGCAACGCAATGCAAGTTACTCTCTCTTGTAACTTCATGCCAATTTTGTGGTTATCACAAATTCATCCACAAATCTTTCCGAAATAACATAACACAACCGACCTGTTGAATTTTATTTTCATCCGACTCCTAATATTTCATTCTATATTTTGCTTGTAGACCATTCACTCGCTGCAAAAATAATTGCATGGTGATATTGTTTGAAACAATAAAGATACGGCACACATGTAATACATGAATAAAAAAAGTACAAAATATTGATAAAGTTGAAGGTTGAATATTTATTCTTAATGTATATAAAACTATAAGTTATTGAATTAGATAAAAAATTAAAAAGAAAACTTTCATGATTATTTATTTTAAAATTAAAATTATCAAAACGTCAATATGCTAAATTTATTATTACATCACATTCCTTATTCTCCTTAAATAATATAAAAATGCAAAAAAGAAATAAATATAAGCCATTTATGTTTATAATATAACAATGCAAAAAAGAAATAAACATAAGCCATTTATGTTTATAATATAACAATGCAAAAAAGAAATAAACATAAGCCATTCATATTAAAACATAAAGTATTCACATGACTTTTGGGTTATACGAGAAAAAGGAAAAATAATATTAAGGAACTTACTAAAAAAATTGGCAATAATTTCTCATATATAAAGTAAAGTCATATAAAAATACATACAAAATTAAAAATATTATGTGATTCCTCTTTTTTCTATTTTTCAATGTCATCACAATGAAATATGTACCAATAAGTACTCAATAATAAAAAAAAGAACTCGGTAAAAGTTTACTATTAGGCGAAAAAAGTAACAAAAAGAAACATTAATTAAGTGTTTCTACTAAAATAAAAAGCAACAAAAAAGAGAGATATAAAGAAGGAAAGCATTAAATAACAAAGTACAAACAACTTACTTATTCAAAAGTTTTATAATCTACACTTATCTAAGAAATAAAAATGTACTAAAAAAAACATTTAATGAAAAAAATAATAAAGAAGCTTGCAAACGTGGTTTGTTAAAGTGGATTATAAAAGTAAAAGTAGAGTAGAGAGAATAAGAAATTGAAGGAGGATAAGAAATTGTGAAAAAGAAGATATATACTTAGAGTTGGATTTTTTAGTGAGATACTAATTTTACCTTTATTATAAAATATTTATAGTTTTAATGGGTAGTTTTTAACATTGGTTCTTTTGTTATAAAATTTTAATTGGAGGGTAAATAGTAATTTTAAGATGGATGGTTACGTAAAGTTTTTCTAACTTTAATAACATAGATATTTATAATGATACTCTTAAGGATAAGTAGATATAGCACGGTTAGGGCATACAACCCTACCTTCACTAATGGCATCAAGGAACCAAATTGTAACATTTTCTTCTAAAACTTGTAGGATATAGAGTACTATAGAACACGTAAGATGTAAATTAAAAATATATTAGAAAAAAAAAAGAAAGAAAGAAAGAAAGAGTTTATTGATAAGAAGGCTAAGGTAGATTCCCTAAGGAAGAAGCAACTCTCATTAAAACTAAATGGTTAGTAACTGTTAAGCCTTCATACCTTACTCTTTCTCTAATTATAAAGAATTGCTATTGATAGGAGGTAAAAATATTGAATAAAGCGGCATTTTCCTAGATAAAAGAAAAAAAGAAAAAGAAAGAAACTTTTGATTTTTATGAAAAGTTAGTGTCTATACCTTTATCTTATGATTATAAGGAAGTTAGTAATAGCAAAAAATTAAAGAAGAGTGTAATGCTCCAAAAATTAGAATGCTACAGCCTGTCACATGTCATTGCCTTATAATGACATGCTAAGGTATTTAAAAACCTATAACCTCTCTAAAATCCATGAAGATAATAAATACGGTCGGTACACACATCTCATACTCCATAACTGCAGATATAAAGAGCAACTATTAAGCCCCGTTTGCTCTACAGTCATACATAGGATCATATCCTGCTAATGATAATTAGAGACCACATGACTCTCATAACAAATAAACATGTAACAACTAAAGTTACAAGCAGCTCCCTAATCAAACAATCGAGTAATAACAAAGTTGTCAATTGATCCATGGCTAGGCATCTAATCTCTAACACAACTAGACATCTTAATCTATGCATATTTGCTCTCATTGTCATAATAGTAATCATAATACTCTCTCACATCCCCACAAACAACATCGTAGCTACAATAAACAAAAACCTCTAAATCCTCAAAAGAACTTATACTTGCTAATGAGAAACATAAAGTCCTTGAAAGAGTAAGCTATTGCTTTATACATAATATGATATACATATGCACATGAACAAGTAATTTCAAACACACAAGAGAATAAGATAATGCAATAACCATTCATTTATTTATCTTTATTTTGATTTGACAAGTAACATAGTTGTACTTACGACCTCAACATACATATACAAATATATATATATATATATGTATACATATGTAAAATATCATATAGAATTGGTGTTGAGTCCTTCCAAATACTTAATTAACCAAGAGTCCAAATAACCAAGTATGTAGCCAAGATATACCTAAACCATTTCCATGCAGAGTCGACTTGGGACAACGTTGTACATAGATCAAAAAATGCCTTGTCAACATACAGTCTCTCCTCAGCCGATCTATGTCTCATACGCGTAACACACAATTAGTTAAGCTAGATAGTTATTTAGGTCCACTTGAATAGCTAGCCTACCAAACATAAGTAACAACAAGTATCTAGTACCTAAAGCACATGTCTTAATAAGATTCAATATCACGTAATTCCTAACACCTGATCACAAACATAAACACTAGGTTTAAAACCTCTTTCAACACTTTCCAACTTAAATCAACACTCCTATCGTTCAACTCAACCTTGTGCCCCAACCTCTAAACACTAAACTAACACTTTACTTATTTCATACATTCTTTGACTTTTCTCTAAACACCTACACTAGCAACTTTGCATATCTATGACAGTATCCACACACACTTAGTAGCTCGTGTACATACATAAGATACAATACAGACCAACACGCATAACCTAACATATTCTTGCATACACTTTATACAAAATATACTTCACATATTCATATAATACACACATTCACTTGACATACACACGCATACGCATATGCATGCCACATATACACACAAAAAAACAAAAACACATAAATGACACACACCATACAACATAAAATATATACCTACATACTTACACACATACATAACTTCATATCATAAACACATACACATCTCATGTAAAACACACAAATGCACACATACAAACATCACCTATACACATACATAAACACTGCACATACAATCACACACAGTATACACATATATACATATGCACACGCATACGCACATGCATACACACACACGCGCACTTTGGATACATGGAGCCCAACATACTTTAACATAATACAAACTACACATTACACACATCATTATGTTAATAAATATATACATGCACACAAAGCATGAGACACATACATATATATAATTCATAAAGATACACATATACTCTAACCACATAACACTCATATGCACACAATTCACAATATACTCACACCCATAGTTTAACTTACGCACATGATTAATACTACCTATGGCAACAATCAACGATAACAATGTCAAACACTATATTACCACCATCGCCTCGCCTAAAATCAACAATAATGCTCAAACTTTCAAATAAACTCCTAAAAGATAAAAATAGTATGGAGAAAGTAAAGAAAAATGAGAGCTTATTTGGAAAATGTGAAACAAGATTGAAATTTCTTGCCTTTATTTTCTTAATCTTGAGAAGAACATACATTTATTAGAGTTATGTGATGAAAAGGATGGAAAAGTATTGAGGAAAAGTGGAAAATGTGAGAACAAGAAGAAAGAGAGAAAGAAAAGTTTTGGAACGATTTTTATTTTTTGAAATTGGGAGAAGGAGGTTAAAAAGGTAAAATATACTTTTCACTCTTGATCCAAAATGATTAAGAAAATGCCCCTTTTTATCGAGTTTTATAGTTCCCCCCCCTGTGCAACCCAAAGACTTTTACTCTAGAAAGTTATCAACCTTGATCTTGGGACAACTATGGATACTTTCTTCTTATCTCTTCTTTTAGCTCCCAATTAGCTTCTTTCTATATAAATAATTCATTGCACCTTGACATACTTAATCATTTGTCTTCTCAAGATCTACTCTTTAGTATACATGATCTTTTAGTTCACTTAACAAACAAGGAATTTGGTTATACACTTTATGATTTCAAAACCAATACTTATCTTGAGTTTGGCACAATTTTCCCAACATTAATATGTAATAAGCATCTTCTATCCTACTAAACTTGATAGAAGTACCATCCTATAAGCTATACCAACCAACTCTTCCTAATATCTCGAAGAAATAAGATATCCTAGATTCAACTTCCTTTTCAGTCCGAAATAGATTACTCCTTTAGTAGGAGATTTTTAGCAACCTTATTTTAACATAAATAATTTGTTGGGTTTAACTATTTCTTGGGCTTTCCCTATAAGTACATTTGATTATTACTATATTCAAGTCAGTTGTAAATAAACTTATTTTTATTACCTTTTATTTGACTTTCTGATCAACCTTTACCCATTTGTATCCTTATAATTTCAACTTACTTGAATGTTAATTTTTGCAATTCGCCTATATCTTCAATCTACATCCACTTTCCTCTCCTTAGCATGAGCATTCATAACTTTCTTTTCAATTACAACCATAACAAGATTCAATATTCTAATCATATATTTATATTTAGGTTTAATCCATTAAATTTCCTAAGCCTCCTTGACTTTAACATAGGTTTTTTCTAGATACTCCTGTTATCACTCATCTATTCTTTCGACTTATCAACTTACAACAACTTCTTCCATGTTCTCTTCACCATTCATTGAGTTTTCTTAAATTTGTAGGCTTTAACTCTTATCTCTAGAGTCTTCCTTTTTTCCATTACCTTCTTACTTATTCTAATTGTCTTTATTTATTTCAAATCTTTTGTATACTTTTCTCTATTCCTAATGTATGATTGCTAACATGGATTCTAGATTCCTTGAAGATTAAGATTACTTAGGTTTTCCTTTCGATTGCAATATTAAAGCTTCATCTATCTACTCACCTACAGCCTTTAACTATACTAACTTGAGATTCCTCATGTTTCCACACTTTTACTACTATTACTGACTTCCATTTTGAGCTACTCATTTCTTTAACTTGTCTTAGGCTTATTATTACTAGATGATAGAAAAGGTGATTATTATTATGCATATATGTTCATATTTGACGATGTTATGTTACTTTAGTTATCATGTTTATAAGTTGTACTATTATTGTCATGCTAAACGTTAATATTATTGTGTTTATTAATAGCTTATGTATATTTTATCTCATTTAATTGAGTTTATTTCATTAGCCTTAATATTATCTCATCAATTCTTATTATCCATATTATTGTTATCATTTTTCATCTTGTTATTTTAATAATTACTTATTTCCTATCTGTTAATTGCTTATTATCATATTCATTCCCAATTTATTTGTTCATCATCTTTTAGTTAAATTTAAAGAAAATTTACACCTCATATATCTTACTATAAGTACAACCATAAGTGGGTTAACAAATAACAACATGACCTAGACTTAACTTGGTGAAAATGTGACTAGCAACTTAACTCGACTTATTAAGATGAACTTAACGTGACACTACCAAATGAAGGACAAGACTTAACACAACATGTCATGACATAAGTTAAATACAGAAAATAGAATTTATCAATCTCAATATAAATGTACATGTGTTGATACATATATAATTATGATTTACATATTTTAGCCATTTCTGCTTCTTTGTAGTAGATACTTTTATAATGTATAAGTTTTGAGCTAATCATTATTGCTTTTTTTGTTCGTTACTACTCACTATGCATGGTTTAGTGAAGTAGTTTTATATTTAAATATTTTTATGTATTCGTTAAAGTTTGCTATTTTTGGTGGCAATGTCGCTATTTTACAAAGAGAATGAAGGTATACTAATTTGTTTATATACATGTTCCTAGTGTAATAAATTTTATTATTTAAGTCAACATTTTGTTTTGAATATTTTAGATTTGATAACATCCTTAATTATCATAATCGTAATGAACATTTTGGTCAATCTAAAAGGTGCTTAGTTGACGCGAGGAGCATTTTGATTTAATACCCAAGTCTATTTAATCTTTCAAATCGCTTAGATATCTTTTGTTGAACTTAGGGTTCATGGTTTTAGTTTGATGGGAACAAAACCAACGGTGATATTGATCAACCAATATTGAGTTAATTGTAAAATTAAACTTTGATTTGTAAATCTTCCAATTATTAGTTAATTTTATGTATTCAAATTTATTGGACTTAAAATTGCATTAGTGAAACATAAGAAGAAATATAATAAACTATATTATATATGTGTTGTTGTATTGTGTGCACGTGATATGAAAACAGGGAAGAAGTGTTATTATTTGGCCTACTGGCTTGCCGGTGGTATAGTGAATAGGCCTATTAGTAGTGTAATGAATCAACCTGCTAGTATGGAGGCCTAGAATAAAGGTTTGGTTAGCTTTTGTTCTTCAAGTTGGCTTGATGCTACTCCAAGATGGTGTTGTAGTTGGTGTTGATTTTAGCTTATTAGTTGACAGTAAGGAGAAGAGCTAGATCGCTGGTAGTTATAATTTAACTAGTTATTAAAGCATCTAATGCACTATAACGAGAAGGTTTCTTAGAGATGATATAAATGCTTAACTACCTAGCCAAGGACAATAAGAAATGATATTCTACAACTTAAAAACATTCTCTTACATTCTTTAGCTTATTATTTCCTATTTGACTGTTGTACCTTAACTTGCAAATCACTAAAAAAGATTAGTAGTGTAGTGCTTATGAGTTTAATTGTTTCAAAAATAAAGCAAAAAAAGTACTACACTTATGAGATTATCTTTTACGTGTGATTATGTGTTTTGATTGAGGTATGTTGAGAAACTTGTCTAGTGCTTAGAGCTTTAAATTGATGATCAATAAAAGTGGTGTGAAGTCTTCAATTGGAGGCATTATGTGCCTATGAAAAGAAGGGGATCATCTTAACTCCACGTTATATTTGGGCTTGATCTTTTTTATTCCTAACTCTTTTAAATTTCACATTTATTATTGCTATTTCATTATCTTGCTTACTTATCTTGTTGCATTTATTAGTTAAATTCATAAAGGGATTAAAAATTTATCATTAATACTCCATTTACCCCTCTTAAGTATTAACCCAGTCTTTCATCTTCTTTTAGAACTACTTGTCTATTTGTTTATCGATTCTACAATAAACAATTTTATTTTGTCTTTCACTGATCTAACTATCATTAAAAAGTCATAATTATTATTTTATCTTAAGTATGAGTATGAACATATACAAATTTTTATTTATGTTGTGTGCTATCTTCTTAAATCTTTCTCTTAAATGTTAGGGTTAGCCTTTTTCTTTTACTTAAGTTTCTTTTTAGGTATTCTATGCCTAACCTCAGTCTCACAATATTATGCTGAGCATAATAGAGGGGACAAGCTTAAACAAACTATAACCCTTGTTATCTAATATATTACTCCATCAATTTTACTAATGCTTTACTCAAGCATACTATAGAAGAATAACAAAATGTTGAAAGGTAACAAAGTATAAGAAAGCAAGTAAATACAACAAGTAAGTAATTACATATTTAATATAATAGATAGTAATATAAAGATAATTCAAATAGAAGGTAAAATGCAGAAATTAAATATAAAAAAATACAATAATTAAAGTAATTACTTATATAAGTTCTAGTCGCACCATATTCTACTCACTCTTTTCATATTCACAGTCTCATTGGTCTACTGCCTGCATTTTCCTTTGATCTATAACCTAAACTCTAATACCACTAAAACTATAATGCCCCAAAAACTTGGAACACTACAATCGTCATGTGTCATCACCTTGTAATGACATGTTAAGATGTCTAGAAACCCATAACTTATCTAAAATCTACAAAGATAATATATATTGCTAGTATACACATCTCATACTCCATAATTGTGGATATAAAGAGCGACCATTAAGCCTTGGTCCATTATCATACATTGGATTAGCTATCTCACAACTCAACTAATCAATAACCATATCCTACTAAAGGTAATTAGAGACTATATGGCTCCCATAATAAATAAACATGTAACACAATTGGAGTCACAAGTAACTCCCCTTTAACCCTCAATCTATGCAAATCCATTCCCATTGTCATAGTAATAATCATAATATTCTCTTGCATCCCTACAAACAACATTATAGCCACAGTCAACAAAAACCTTTAACCTTAAAAACCTATACTTATAGCTAAAAAACTCGAAGTCCTCAAAGAGTGAGCCATTTCTTAGTACGAAATATGACATACATATGCGCATGAATAAGTGATTCCAAACATATATGAGTACATAATGCCCTAATGTAGCAACCATTCATTTAATCATCTTTATTTTAATATGCAAAATAAAAAAAGGATACTCATAACCTCGGTACACACACATATACATAATACCATATAGTATTGGTATTAGATCCTCTCTAACCCAAGTAACCAAGTATCCTAGTAAGTAAGTATCTAACCTAGATCTACCTAAATCATTTCTATGTGAGGCTCTGCTTAAGAAAACATAGCACATAGATCAATAGGTGACTTACCAACATCTTACTTCTCTTAGGGTTTTGGCTAAAGCTGCATACATGACATAAGATTAGTTAATCTAGATAATTATTTAGATCTATTTGAGTAACTGGCCTAATAAGTGCAAGCAATAAGCAAGTATCTCGTACTTGGAGCATCTATCTCAATAGATCCAATACTATGTAACTCTGAGGACTTAACAAAAAAGCATAAACACTAGGTTTGGAACCTCATTCAACATTTTCTAACTCAAATCAATACTCCTACCCTTTAACTTAACCCTTTGCCTCAAACTCTAAACACCAAACTAACACTTTACTTATTTCATACATCCTTTAACTTTTCCTTTGATCCTTCCTCTAAGCACTAGATCTCACAAAACAACCATACCAACAACTCCACACATACATGGTAACATCCATATACACCTGGCAACTCATGTGTATGCATAAGATACAATACATACCAACGCAAAATTGATGTGCCTAAGAGATGGATTCACTAAGGCTTACTAAGGAAGGGTGGGTCTTACAATTGACGAAGAAATAGTAATGGAACAATAAGAGTGGTTAACCATGAAACAACCAACTATGGATATTACACACCAGGTCAATTTGATACGACTTAGTCTTAGCTTGATATGATGCATAAGCTAAGGCAAAGGTTTACTCGGCACATACCCTTGCTACTTAGGGAATGATAAGAGTGTAAAGTTTACTTGGAGCTAGGGGCAGGCGAGATTCAAATTGATTTGGTTTTCTCTCCAAATCAATCCAAACCACAAAAATGTGATTTGTTTTTTTTTTTTTTATAGCTTTAGAAAGGAATTTTTCTAAACCATAAAATTTCAATTTGGTCTAGTTTGGTTTATAGATTAGACCATATTTTCCAATATTCAAAAGCATATTTGCATAAAATGTAATCTCATATCAAAGTATTGAATTCATTTAATAATAATAAGTATTGATATCATATTAGAGATTAATAAAGATAATATTCATATAATTAGGAAAATTTCAAATGTTTATCAATAGTTAATTTTATTTATAAAAATAGCATATAGTATATATTTTGAGTCAAATAATATATATAATTTATAAGTTATGGTAATAAAAATTTAATACATGTACACTTCAAAGATGTAAACTAAAAGTTCTTTTAAATATTATATTACAACAAAAGAACTTTTCTTTTACAAGTAAAATATCACTCTGTATTTCATAAAATGGTTTGTTCAATTTTTCAGATTGATTCGATTTATCCTTCTAAGCCAACCATAAATTAATAGTTTGGTTCAATTTGAAAAATTTCTACAGCAAATCACAAAAAAAAAAAAAAATCATATTTTCGATTTGTTTTGATTTGGTTTACTAATTGGTTCAGTTTGGTAGGTTTTTGTGCCTACCCTTACTTAGAGCACTCTCACAAGTAAGAAAATGGTTATATTATATATTCGAAATGAGATATTTCAGCTTACAAAGGAAGAGATTATTTATAGTAAGTTTCTAGGCAAACATAAAGATGGTACGATTACAAGAATGGTAATGTCCTAAAACTATACTAAGATATGGATAAAAGGGTAAAAACGAAAAATACAAAAGACTAATAGTACAATCACTGCCAAAAATGGAAAAAAGGAAAACATGTCTCTATAATTTAGTGGCTCCAAACTTTGTAGGAATCTTTGTCGAAGGGGAGTAGGATTCTTTATTGGTTGTGTTGAAGTAGGTCAGAAATAGGGGAGCCTTTAGTAGGGCCATCTTAGAGCAAAGGTGGGAGTAACTTTTGGGACGTGGGTTGAGCTATTAGAGGGGTTGTTGAGTTGTTGAAGAGATTGGTAAACTGCTTCAAGTATAGCTGGTAGCTTGGATACTAATAGACAATTCTCTCTAACATAGCTTGTGATCCCTTTGGTCTTTGTGTAGCTTAAAATCAGTTTGTTTCCATGTCGCTTGATACTTTTTGGTAGCTTCGTAGGTCAGTATCATCCTTTAACTAACTTAAGGTCAAGTCTTCACTAGATTAGATGAGAGTTTGGTCTTTAAGGTAGGTCATAAGTCCGTGCAAAAGGGCGTCATGCATGTAAGTCACTTTATCCTTGATGGCTAAGTAGTAATAATGCATCCGGTTAAATTTTGAAGACCTTGGACTCTAGCTTTTGTAATAAGACCAAAGCTTGGTATAGCCTTGAATGAGATTGAAGTCCTATTAACACCCCTGGGGTGTTAGAGATTTGTCCTCAAATCAAGGTCGTAAGCGTTTGATTCATCTAGGACATAAGACCATAGGTCGGTAACATTAAAGGTTAAGGATATCTTGTATTCTTTAGGTAGTTCAACCTCATATGCATAGCTATCGATCTTTTGTAAGACTCTGAATAGGCCATCAGCCTTGGAGGACAACTTATTAGTTCTTCAACTGGGGAATTGTTCTTTGCTTAAGTATATTTACATCAAGTCTCCTTCTTTGAAGTGCATAGGTTTTCTTCCTCTATTACTGAGTTCTTGCAAGTTGGTGATGGTTTAGTTGAGGCACTTAAAGACCCATTGATGTAACTCATGTAGTTGTTGAGCCTAGTTTGTAGCTTCTTCACTATCATTGTTCAAGATTGGTATAGAGATCATAACCATTGGTAAGGTTAGGTTGGTCTTATAGACAACCTCGAAAGGAGACCTAAGGGTGGAATTATGTGTGGACCTATTATAAGTGAACTCAATAATAGAAAGACATAAGTTCTAGTCGATAAGGTTCTTATCAACCGTAGCTTAGAGGAAGGTACCCAAAGTTCAGTTCATAACCTTAATGTAGCCATCTATTAGGGGATGGTAGGATGTGCTAAACATTAACTTTGTTCTGAGCTTCTTCTATAAAGTCTTCTAAAAGAAGCTCATAAACTTCATATCTCCATTACTGACTTAGCTATAAGGCACTACGTATAGGCATACAATTTCTTGCACAAAAAGGTTAGTAATAAAAATTGCATTATCCATCCTATAATAGGAAATGAAGTGAGTCGTCTTGCTAAACTAATAAAAAACCATTACAATGGAGTCATGCTTCTAAGCTATCTTAGGTAACTTGAGCATGAAGTCTATGCTCAAGTCAGTTTAAGGCCGCTTTGATAGTGGATGCAATATATATTCTCCATAGGGCTCTTTTCTTTCTCTAGCTTTCTTGTATGCTTCACACCTCTCAATCACTCCGTACACATCCTTCATTATTCCTAGCTAAAAGAAATGCTCCTTTGGTAGCCTCTTAGGTCCTTTCCTTCCTAAAGTGATCAACCAACCCTTTAGCATAGGCTTCTTAGACTAGTATCTCCCTTATTGAGCTTTAGGTATATATAATTGTCCCTTTTTGAACTGGTACCCTTGGTCTTCATAGAAGCCTTCAATTATGACTCTCGATCTACACTTCGTCAAAATAGATCGAAGTAATTATCTTGCTCATACTAACCTAACATTTGTCTAAATCCAAGAACTTTAGTTTGCATGGCTGTGATCAAGGCATTCCTTCTGGACAAGGTAACTATGACTTTATTAGTACTTCCTTTCTTATATTTAATCACATAAGAGAAAGTTTCCAAAAATTCCACCTACTTAGATTACTAACGTGTTAGCTTTTGTTGGCCCCATAAATACTTCAAGGATTCATGATCATCATAAATTACAAATTCACAAGGCATGAGGAAATGTTGTTAAACTGTAAGAGCTCATATTAGAGCATAAAATTCTTTATCATATGCTAAGTAGTTCAACATGGCTCCTTGGAGTTTCTTACTAAAATAAGCAACATGTCATCGCTCTTACATTAGAATAGCTCTACTTCTAACTCTCGATACATTACATTCTAACTTAATTATCTTATCAAAGTTGGGCAGGTTTAGTATGGGTTCGTCATCAAATTCCCCTTGATCTCTTCAAAGCTTCTCTATGCCTTCTTAGTTCATTGGAATTCAACATTCTTCTTGTTCTAATTGGTTAGAAGTGCTGTAATGGTGCTAAAATTGCAAATAAACATCTTATAAAAGAAAGTTAGACTATTGAAACTTTGCACATCCTAGCTACTCTATAGGCTTAGCCAATTAGTGATAGCCCTTACCTTCTCCTCATCAACCCTTATTCCTCCTTTAGACATAACATAATTGGGGAATATAACTTTCGTTTGACAGAACTCACATTTCTTTAAGTTATTGAATAGTCTTTCAGCTCAGAGAATATTGAATATCGATCTTAAGTACTCAACATGAGTATGCAAACTCAAACTATAGATTGGGATGCCATCAAAGTAGATGACTACACATTTGCCAATAAATGGCTTGAAGACATGGTTCATCAAGTGCATGAAGATACTTGATAGATTTGTTAAGCCAAAAGGCATAACAAGCCACTCATAGAGTCCATGTCTCTAATCTTAAAAGCTATTTTCCATTCGTCTCCTAACCTTATTCTTATTTATTGGTAAACACTTTTTAGATCAATCTTTGGGAACATCCATGCTCGATAGAGTTCATCAAGCATGTCATCCAACCAAGGTATTGTATACCTGTACTTAATAGTGATCTTGCTAATAGCTTAATTATCAATGCACATTAGCTAAGATTCATCCTTTTTTAAGATACGTAATACTGGCATGACATGAACTTTTACTCTCCTAACTATAGCCTTTCTCAACAAGCTCATTTACTTGGTGGTTGAGTTCCATTGCCTGCTTTAGATTAAGTTTGTAAGTTGATTTGTTTGGAAGGGTAGATCTACTATACAAATCAATATAGTGCTCAATCCCTTTAAGCAAAGACAATCCTTTAACCAAGTCTTTGGGGAATAAGTTATCGAACTTCTTAATCACTCTCTAAACCTCTTCTAGCAAGGGTCTGGCCTCTCTTATTTTCAGAAATTTTCAGATAAGTAGGTACATAGGTTTTTTTAACTTGGTTGCTTTAGCAAACTTAACTTAGGAAAGTAACAAGGACTTTTTCTTGATAGCTTAGGAGATCTGAGCTTAAGTCTCTTGGACTTTGTTGAGCTTGTTAGGGAAAGCACAACCTTCTTTTTGTCCTTTTGGAACATATAGGTGTTTTTGTATCTATTATGTATCACTCTTAAGTCAAAGAGCTAAAGCCGGCCTAAGAGACCATATGATGTACACATAGGTAAGATGTTGCAAAGCACTTCATCCTTATATTTGTCTCCCATTAAGATAGACACTTGCACAAACTTCATCACGTTGGCTCCCTTCTCATGCAAGCAATAAATTTTGTAAGGTTAAAGCTATAACATAGTAGGCAATTTCAAGGCATCAATCAAACACTTGGTAGCAATGTTAGAGCAACAACCTCCATCAATAATCAAAGTACATAAGCTACCCTTGACCCCATACTTAGTGTGGAAGAGATTCTCTCTCTACTTGTTCTCATCTGATGCAATGGTACTGAGCGCTCATTCAACTACCATACTTAACTATTGACCTTGTTCAAGTAAGACAAAGGCCTTGGGGTCATATTGGTAATCATCTAACAAATGTTCGACCTCATCATTCTCCTTCCTTTCACTAGCACTCTCCACCTTGAACTAAGGCATTTCTTCCTTGATGGTCATAACATGTAGGTATGGACATTGATTGGCCATGTGTCCAAAATTAAGACATTTGAAGCATTTGATTTCTCTAGTCTTATGACTAGAGCTCTGCCTAACATCCTTCTTCAACTCAGGTTCATTTGATCATAATTCAAACAATGTGCTATTCTTTCAATCTTTAGATCAAATTTTGCCATGTTACTGTTGCTACTCCTTGTCATAAACTAGAAAGATTTCAAAAATTAATAATAATATAAGGGAGAATAATATCAAAATAACTAAGGAAAGAAATATTACAAATATGTTAAAATAATTGATGAATCTAGAGTTTTTGTTAATTTCCAAATTAGACTATTTTATTGGTTCCTTAGTAATGATGCTAAAAACTTGATGGAGCGTATACCATGCTAATAAGCAAGTGAACCTAGTCAAGTTATAGTATAGATAAAACGGATTATCAATTTGAGTGTTAATCTTAGGAGGAACCATACATGGGAGTGTATCTAATCACTTTTAGCAGTTATACCCTAGGATTATTCAATTACTTAACTTATATGATAAAATATTTATTAGAATAAATTAAGAGTGGAATATGATAAAATATTTAAGAGTAGAAATTAAAGATTGTAATGATAACCTAAAATAAATGATTAAAGATAAGAGTAAGAAAATTAAATAAAATGACTTATGAAGAATAAAAACAACAAAGCAATTAAATTAATAAAAAGATAACATATTTCTTAGTAAATCTTTATTGTTGTTTACTACCTAATCGTAAGTGACTTATTCAATATCGATTGTTATATTGAACTATAGGGATTCTTATTACAAACTAACTAGACTTGAGTCTCTAACTAATTCCTAACCTCGAAACCATCTTTACTTGAATTGCTTCTGAACAAAGCGTCATAGGATCATATGACGCTGTCGAATCCTACTATTAGGTTGCCCTAATCCCAAGAAACCAACTATTGAATGTTTTAACTAGCTAGTTTTGCCTAATTGTATTAGTCAGACATATTACATGCTCTTGCAAACTCTATAGTGACTATAGCAATAACTCAATAACCGGTATATTGAATTAAAGTAAACAATATAAACAAAACAATTAGATCACATGTGCAAAATCATTAATTGAATTTTATTAATAAAAATCACCCTAAAACATAGAGTTCAACAACGATTTACCAAGTAGTAAAAAATAAAAAACATGACAATGAGAAAAGAGAAGAAGAGAGAAGCCCCCTTTATAATTCTATATCTTATTAACTTGTGTTTAAGGGGATCTCTCTATAACCATAGGTTTAAATGTCTATTTATAAGAAGTGGACCTAAAATTACAAAAAAAAAAAAAAAAAAATCTAACAAAAATAGAAGATTTAAAAGTCATTACAAGTTTATGGTTGAAGTACACAGTTGTGAAGTTTGGGTGTATACTTGCACTTTGTTTGAAATCTCGAAATTTTAATGGAATAAAATGTCAAGGGGATTGCGAGTAGGGACTAATATTGTGGTCCTTAATCGTAGTCTTTACAAGATTTCTTTTCTCACTCAAACTTCGTCCACTTCACTCTTTGATCAATATTTTTGTTTCAATTAAGCTCAAAACTTCATTAAATGCTCCTTGAGTTCTTGAAAATTATAATTAAGCAAATTAAGCTTGAAATAATATAAAATTGACTAGGATAATATCTAATTAAGCACAAAGTAATCATAGAAAATGCATGCTAAATTCATATTATCACAACATCAAGCGGGTTCAAATGTGATGTGGGTGGATGCAATTTTTTCCATTTACAATTTCCTACAATTATCCTTAAGGACAAAAACAACTTTGTAGAGGGAGGCATTGATACAACTCCTTAGGTTGCCCATCCCATTTTTCAACTTTATAAGAGATGAAAAAGGAAGCAAACAATGAAGCATTTTTAGTAGTTAACATTACATGTATGCTCATATAGTTTTAGTTGTACTTGTTATGCTTACATGGCTTTAGGAATATCTTTTTACTTCTTATATGCAAGTTATGTATAAATGTTGCTAGAAACTTCCAGATAGTTAGCTAAGCTTATAAATAGGCCAAGTGAGAGAGGGAAGGGCAAGCAAAGTCATTTGTATATATTTGAGAGTTAGAGAAGAGCAAAGTACTATTTTAAGTTGTCATAGCTTACAATTGTGTAAAATTTTCTACCAATATCAATAAAACCACCAACTTTGCCTAATTAGGAACCTTACATTGTACTTGCTATGTTAGTTATTTGTTGTTTGTGCATGTTAAGATCATAATAACCTAACTAATAAATATAGGACTACAAAAATTATATGTATTTCTTTTGCATGGCTATTCCAACTTGTATGTTGTAACCATTCACAAAGGGATGGTGGTCTTAGACTTTGTGAATAATGTAGTTAAATTAGGTGCAAATGCCGTTATGATGATCAAATGGATGTTGAAATGAGAGAATTATAACTAAAATGACTAGTTGAGTAGAAATAAAATCATAACAAGGCTAATAAATGGAATGGGATACTAATTATAATCTTGTAGGTGGAATGTGATCTCATTATCTTGAGATAATTAAAAGTTATGGCTAGTATTGTCAAATCTAGGTTGACCAGCTTAGTCTAACCTGGTTTGACTTGACCCAATATGACACTCTATTTTTGTCTCTTATAGTTTTGGTATTTTTTTTTAAAAATAAAAAATGGGTCCTAATTGAAAAATACAAAAAAAAAAAAAGAAAATATAGAAAAATACAAAAAAAAAAACAGAAAATTTAGAATTTTTTTTTTTAAATTTGTCATTTAGAATTTTTAGAATAATAGAAGTCTTAGGTTATTTTTAGAGTCATTAGGTCTCATGGAATAGGTCATCTCATTTTTAAGGTTGGATTGAGTTAAAATGCACACATACAATTTGGTGGCTCTAAGCTATATTTAAGAGTATTAATTTTCTTCTGAAAATTATATATTTGGATGTGTAATTAACCATGCAAATTGAAGCTATAAGACTGTTAAATTAGGTTTAACTTGAAAATTAATTTATGGACTGGACTTAATATTAAAGGGCATTGAATTTTTAATTAAGGTTGAATTTTGGTTTGAATTGAGATTAATTGAAATAATAAAAAAATCAATTTATTCAAAGTAAAAAAGAAAAAATTAATTGTACTGGATTGAGTTAGGCTTATGGTGTAATCAAAATTGCACAATTGCTAACCCATTCACTAAAGGAAGCTTAGGTTTGACCTAGGTAGGCACCACAAGCGCATTGTTTTTTAAATAAGCATGTGAAGTATACGTGCTCTAGGCACATCGCACATGCAATGCATGTGTGCCTAGAGCTCAATCCACCATAGATGCCTGTAGTTCCATCCATCTTCCTATTCTGAACAACCTCTTGTAACTCCATTTTTAGCCCCTTTTTCTTTGAGATTTTACCAAATTAATGGCAAAATCTCAAAGATTACTTAGCAAACTTTGGATTCGGATGAATATGCATTCGAATACACTTGCTTACCTATAAGTTACAAATTGAGAAAATTAACAAAATCTTGACATTTGAGATATTAGTTTGAGCATGATTTTGCAAATTCAAGTAAAGAGGGAAGCATTTTGAGCTTCTAAGTTGTCCTATGACCAACAAGATTACACTTTGTAATCTATTTTCAGCCCGAATAGAGCAATTTCCCTAAATTCAAAGATTGAATGAGTTGTAGCATCGTGGTTGATTCTGCCATTAATGGTTGATTCTGCCATTAATAGTTGTTTCCAAGTAAGTTTGAGCTTGGAAAAGTATAAATACCTCCTCTTAGTGTCATTTAGAACATCAACTCTCATCTTTACTTCCTTTGTCACTCTCTATGAAGCTTTCTCTCTTCTTCATACAACACCTGCTCTCTCTTTATAGAAATTCTTAGCTTTTCCCTCAGTCTCAATATAGACCAAGCATGTCCCTAGCACCATTACTCTCTAAGCTCTTGAACTTGACCACTTACAATCTTATGCCACAACTTCGACCACCATTAATGAACTGTTAAAGGTTCGAAAACCCTTACCACCACCTCAAAAACCTATTGCCACCACTCCTTACACAGACCTAACAACTCTATGGCACTTATGAACATCATAAGCCTTTTCCCTAAAACCATATCAAGCCTCAATGAAGCAAGTAGCACTATTTCTTTGTCTCTCTACCTAAATTGTCTAACACCATACCACCACCAATGTAAGTTTCATCAATGACTTATCCATGAAAGTATCGACATCTCCTTAAAATTCCCATTGAAACATCCATAAAGGCCTCGGTTGGCTGTTGTCTTTCTCTCTTCCCTAGCTTATGCACATGTAAGGCACATGATTTTAGCTCCATCTGGAACACCTGCATCGAAGCTTCGACTGACTCTACTTACTCCCTAACCCAATTTGATTTCTTCCTTTTTTTTTTCATTTTGTTTTATTTATTTAGTTATTTATTTTCTTTTCTTTTTACATTGTTAGGTACTTCAAGCTATATATATGTATATAATTTCCTTTCATTCCCTAAAAAAAAAAAACTTCTTCTTTTTCATAAATTTTGAAAAAAAGGTGTTTCTCATTTAGAAAAAAATTATTTTCAAAGAATAAAAAATAATCATAATAATACTAATAATGAAAGAATCTTTTTGAGGTGAATTTAGAATTTCCTAGAAAAAAGTGAAAATGAAAATGAGAAATTCAAATTAAGGCCCTTTTTCTTAGAATTTTCTTTAAATAAATCTAATAAAGAAAAACATAAACTCAACCATTTTCTCAAATTAAAATAAATCAACAAATTACAACTTTCATCTTTGTGTATAAACGAGTAGATATGCACCTCTAGGCGACTTAAAACATGAATTTTTTTCTCCTCTTTGTGTATATAAATAAATTCAATTATTTTATCCTCTGATTTTATTGTAAATTAGATTTATTTTTGTGACAAATTGGTAATTTTGAAAATAAAGTTAAATTTTGAAGGTTATAATGGTAGCTGCATAAGGTTTAGTAGAATAATCCCCAAACTCATGATATCTAGTTTCTTAAAAACTTTTTTCAAAGGATTTTCAAAAACGTAAGCTAATGGCTTAATTAGAACTTATCCTCATAATTGTTTCTAATTCAATCACCTTTCTCAATTAATAGGAGTTAACTCTTCGAACTAGTCACCTAAAGCCGAGCTAGAGGACTGCAAAGACTCATTCAATGAATATTAGCTCGAGAATCCTTTTAGGGTAAGAATTCCTTCATTAATCTCGGTCCCTTACACTTCTGCCCATTTAAGTGTCAAATATTAGTAAAGATTAGCATAGTCTTCGAGATGTCGAGCTTTAGGTATTTATCCAAGCTGAATTGCTAAGCTGCCTAACCTGAAAGGGATCCAAGTATCTATAAGTGTCTGAGCTCTGACCTAGATCAGTTCTAGTTGGCCCAATTTCTAAACCCTCTCCTACCATCAACTAAGCTTAATCCTGTAAGTGTTAAGTTATCCAAAAACTTACATTAGTTAGACCAGCCATAGTACAGGTTGCTCATCATCACATGACATGTGTCTTCTACCACAACATTTTAGAATGATTCTTTACTTTTCTATATAGAATCTCATTTTTCATTTTTACCCTTTTTAGTATGTATTAGGAATCTTCTTGCACATTATCCATTTTTTATCATTTCCTTGTACACTCGTAACCCCAGTAGGGTAAGTATATAAACTCCCATTTTATTGTATGCAAATGACATACATTATATTATTGAATTATAAAATTCTCCTTGGGAGAGCACTTAACTGTGTCTTTTCTTATCTTCCTTAAATCTTATCTATTCTTTTTAGTAAGGAGTAGTGGCGAGTGACCCTAATCAACACTTGTGCATCATATCAAGTGAAGATTAGGCTGAGTAGGATTGGTTGGTGTGTCATATCTAACTAATAATTGCTTAGATTTGCTAACCTACCTTTTAATTTTTTCTTATTCTTGTTCATCGTAATGCGGCCTTTATGCGTACGACTCTAAAGATGCATAAGCTTTGCTTGTATTAGAATACGATTCCATGAGAGTATGTGTGAAGTATAGTGGAGTTTGTTCATGTTTGCTGTTAAAGGCTGTTGTGTTCTTTTGTAGCTACTGTAGTGTGTTCGTATGGATTGTATTAAAGTTGTGTTTGAGAGTATTGAAGTAGGTTTTGAAGAAAATAAGCTATAGAGTAGCAGTTGTATGAAGTTAGTATAGTTGTTATTGTTGCTCTATTATATTCTATTTCTCGACTTCAAAATAGAGAAAGTTTCATTTTTGTTCTACATTGTATGTGTTGGGTTGGGTATTGGAGTGGTTAAGATGTGTTAGTAAGGTTTTGGATAGCGAGTAGAAGGGTTCTATCAAGTATTATATAATCTAAGTTATCGAAAAGTATTGCCCCATGTCGGATTCTAGCTATCATGGAGTTATCGGTGACTAGGACAATGGCAATCGTGTTAGCTATGGTCAACATGACAGTAATACCCTAAGGTCAATCTATGATAAGCTTAATAGATTTACTAATCTTATTGAGAGTCTTACACTACTATACAAGGCAATAGGCAACAACCGTAGGGTATGCCTAATCGTGGCTAAGTAGAAAATGTGAAAGAATGCAGATATAGTCATGTTGGTCAAGTTAATTGCCTAGTTCGACCTTACTAAGCTAGAGAAGTAGTAGACTGACTTACTCAATGAAGACTTGAGTTGGAGGAAATTGAGGAAGATGAAGAGCAAGTAGATGTAAATGCCAATGAAGAAGAAGAAGGGGAGTATTACGAGGCGGAAGAGTGAAGGCGCTGAGCTCTTCAAGGACTTGATAATGTCAAAGTCCAAATTCCAACCTTTATTAGTAGTAGAGATGTAAATGAATACTTAGAGTGGGAAGAAAAGGTTGAGAAGTTGTTTGACTGTTATGGGTATACTGAGGTAGTGAAGGTCCAACTTGTTGCACTTGAATTTTTTGGATACATTACCATATAGTGGAAGAATCTGAATGCGGCTAGAATGAGAGATGGAAGATGAGGTGTCCAAACTTAGGAAGAGATGACAAGGTTGCTAAGGGGAAGATTCATACCCGAGACAAATTTGCAAGATACATTTGCTAAGTTGCAAGAGCTTAGCTAAGGAAGTGATATGAATCAACTCCTTGAACCAATTACATACAATTGAGCTAAAGGACTCTAAGGACTCACGCGGAGGATATTAGCTCGAAGCCTCATCTAGGACGAGGATTCCTATTCTGACCTCCATCTTTCACTCTACTATTAAGCTAAGTACTAAGGTCACATGATTGCCAACATATTTTCTGAGTGGCTAAGCAAACATGCTGACCTACAGAGCATATAAGTCGACTTACCAAGCAACCATAACATGATTTAAATAGCATCTAAGTAGACTAGCCTCAAACGTCTATTCGATTTAAGCTACCGAGCTGACTAGCATTTGACCCTAATCTAAATCGAACTGTGAGATACCCAACTTGAAGGGGATCTAAACATCCTTGATTGACTGAGCTTTGACTCGAAAACAAGTCAGCTCTGAATCATCCATTACCATATCAAAATATTACAAGTTTCCTTCGTAAGCAACCCTAGTGTTCTCATTTATTTTTAACTCTTATTTATTCCCTTTAGCAAAGAGTAGTAGTGAGTGTCTCTATAGTTCAGATTGATGAGTCATATTCGGCGAATTGTCGGTTGAGTGAAATCGATTGGTGTGTCATATCCAGTTAGTAGTTGCCCGAAATTTGCTAGTCGCCCGAAATTTGCTAGTCTTCTTACTTTTTCTTTCAGCTCTTTTTGTTGTGGTGCTTCTCCATGTGTTTGACCTTAGAGACACATTAGCTTTGTTGGCATTAGAACATGGTTCTAAGAGGGAGCATGTGAAGTTATAGTGCAGTTTTGGTTTGAGTTTACTATTAGTGCCTACTATGTTCCTTCCGTAGCTGCTTTAGTATATTCGTGTGATGTAGTTTGGAGTTTTGAGTTGAGAAGTGGAGGCTTGTATGTTGGAAAGTATAGTTCCTTTCATTACTTTGTTTTTTACTGCGAAAACAAAACAAGTGCATTTCTATTGTATTCAAGTGAGTTGTGGGTGTTGAAGTTGTTAAGAGTGTGTTGGTAGAAGTTTTGAGTAACAAAGAAGAAGTGTCCTTTGTGTACTGTGTTGATAATTTGTTAGAAGGTGATACACTATGTTGGATTTGAGTGCTCAAGGTATCATTGGTGAATTGAGTAGTGATGTTCAAGCTGGTCGTAGTCATAATGGTAGTTACACTTCTGGTTCAGTTGATGATAAGCTTGATAGGCTTACTAATCTTGTTGAGAGTCCGATCACTATGATGTAAGTTAACAGACAAAAATCCTAGGATATGCCACTTCATAACCCACTTGAGAATGTTCCAGAGAGACGCTATGGCCAAGGTAGCCGAGCGAATCACTTAGTTCGACCCCATTGAGCTGGAGGAATTGCAGACTGAGTTGCTCGATGACAACTAGAGTTGGAGGAGATAGAAGAGGATGTTGATGAGGAAGATGTGGAGACTACCAAGCATGAGAGCGAGGATGCTAAGCTCCTCGATGACTTGACAATGTTAAGTTCCAAATCTTATCCTTCAGTGGAAGTAGAGATGCAAATGAATATTTGGAGTAGGAAGAAATGGTAGAGAAAGTGTTTGATTGTAATAAATACATCGATGCTATTAAAGTGTGACTGTTAAGCTTAATTTTTTCGGGTTTTTAAAATATTTTCCTTAACCCGATTAGTATTAAACCCTGATCTGTTTAATATTAACCTTCGATTAGGAGTTAAGAAAAATTCGTTTCTTAAATATATTTTGAAAATCCTTTGAAGTTGCTACCTACTAGAGTCGAGAAAAAGAAGGTTAAGTTAAATCGATTGGGTTGACCGGTTTAATCAAACCACTAGTTCGCTTAAAAAACCAATTTTTAGAAAATGATTTGAAAACTAAAGATTTTGGGTTCAGGGGCTAATTTTTTAAACCCTTAATGAGCACCACTTGTTTAACTTTTCGATTTTAATTTCACTCTTCAATATACCCTTATTTACAAACCATTCACATGCATTTAAATTAATTAAATTAAACAATTATTTACAAAATATGATAAAGAAAGAAAAATTTTCATATTTTAAGTCGCTCCATGTTTGCGTACGAGTGCTTGTGTATCTACTATTCGGGATTAGACATATGTAGTTCTTTCGAAAAAATTTAAGGGGGTTAGTTGATTTTAAATTTGGAAAATGATCGAGTTTATGTCTCTTAGTCATTTCATTTTATTTAAGAAAAATACCAAAGAGAAAAGGGTCATAATTTGATCATTTCATTTTTTTGGGATAATTTTAAAATATCTTAATTTTGAAAAATGGTCCATTTATTTGGAAAAACAATTTGTAAGTGATAAAACTTTTTAGGAAAATATTAAATACCTAAAAGCAAATTTCTGTGAAATATGCAATTATTATGGTTAGCATGCCTAACTATGCAAAAGATACTTAAACCATGGAAAAGAAACCTAATTATAGAAAAGAAGCCTGAACTATAGAAAATAAACTTAAATTATATAAAATATGCCTAAAAGAAAAAAGTTTTACAAGAAGCCTTAAATTTGAAAAGAGTTTATTTATTTTATTGGAAAAAAAAGATTTTTTTCTAAGTGATAGACTTTTTTGTTTTTATTTTTATTATTTATTTTTATGAATATTTATTTATTTTGTTGTTCTATGTTTTGACTTAAAAAATAAGTAAATAAATAAACTATGCCTCTTTATCCTTTTTCTCTTTCTTTCTTTTCCTCTTTTTTTTTTTCCTTTTCTTTTTCTTTTTGCAATTGCAAATAGAATACAATCATAACAACAACAAAAGAAAAAAAGAAAAAAGAAAGAGAAAAAGTACAATATTACAAAAATAAATACAAAATACAAAGAATAAAATACAAATCAAAACCAAAGCAGAGTCAGACCAGGCAGGAGTTTGCATAGGTTGGAGTTGGGCTAGAGCGATTAGGTTAGGTTCGAAAGCTCTCGCCTTTGGGAGTTTCTAGTATAACTTATCTTAGCTTGGAAAGCCCGAAGCTTGCACGAATCCTAGAAGGGTCATGTAGAGAGAGAGAGAGTAGCATTGTGAATGTATTTAACTGATTATAAGTGATGAGTTGATGGTTTGTAATAAAACGAAATTCCCTCTTTATAGGTATCATGGTTAAGTTATGGATGTAAAATATTAAATGTAGTATGATTTTCTTCCACGTTTGGGTTGGGTGAACCCATACTATATGAGATGCTAAATACAAAGCTGTGCATGGAAAACATAATTAACATGCATCAAGAGTGTGCCTATTATGTGTAGGAGTGTGTTCAAATATATCTAATGTGTGTAGAACTGTACTTACCATACTTAGAAGTGAGTCGGCCTGTGACATGGCAACGATGAGGTAGTGATGTAGCATGACATGGTGATGTGTGGTAAATGACATGATATGATATGGCAATGATGTGGAGACGATGTGGTGACAATGTGGCGATGATGTAGTGATGATGTGGTGATGACATAGCATGGTAACATGATGGGTGATATGGATGCATGTACCAATGAGGGATGGACAAATATCTAAGTAAGAGAAGAAAATAAAATATGCATTTTGCACCTTCTAGGATCTTTAGGTCATATGCAATATCAAGTTAAAGTATATTACCATCAGGCTATTGACCTGTACCATATTCATATATGCAATCAAATTATATATATATATACTAGGTTGGCTTAAGTTAGATTTAAATCTAAGCCTGAGCTTAATATCCTTCTTCTCTTTTAATTATTTAAGGCCCTAAAAAATATTAAGGTTAAATTAAAAAAAAATCCTACTTTATTTAAAAAACTATTTTATTATTTTTTTGTACTTTTCTAAATTTTCCATTTTTTGTGCTCTTTTTTTTTAAAAAAAAAAATTAAGACCCTTTATCTTATTCTAAAAACTTTGAAATTATAAAGGAGAGGTGGGTGGGGGCGGTATGGAGTGTCTACAACTTTCCCTATTTATAGTGAAGTTTGAGTAAAATTTTACCACAAAGATAAAAGAGATACTATTTTTGTCTCCAGGATGAATTTGTCCTAAGAAGTGCTAGTGACTTGCACATGAGCAAAAGATAACCAAAGCTCTAAAGAATAACGGAGGTTCTTGAAGTTTCAAGGGAGGATGATTGAATGATCAAAATTCCTAATCTAAGGATAACTTTGATTCCTTAAGGTTCTTGTAAAATGGACAAAGCTCCTAAGCAATAGGATTACTTGGTTTTCAAGAATTAGTTGCTACAAAATAACCTAAATTTCTAAATAGAAGGATTACTTAGTTTTCAAGATTGAGAATAGCTAAAGTTTCTTAACAAGAATAAATAAGGTTCCTATTAAATAGCTAAGTTTCTAAAAATAAGGATTACTTAGTTTTGGGATCAAAGATAGCCAAAGCTTCTTGATAAGAATGACTAAGGATCCTATTGAATAACTAAGCTCCTAAAATGAAGGATTACTTAGTTTCAGGATTGAAGATAACCAAAGTTTCTTGACAAGAATAACTAAGGTTCCTATTGAATAGCTAAGTTCTTAAAAGAAAGGATTACTTAGTTTTAAGATTGAGGATAGCTAAAGTTTCTTGACAAGAATAACAAAGGTTTTTATTGAATAGATAAGTTCCTAAAAGGAAGGATTACTTAGTTTCAAGATTGAAGATAGCCAAAGCTCCTAGTTTAAGGATTACTAACACTCCTGAATAGCCAAAAGTTTCTTGACAATAATAATTATGGTTCTTATTGAATAAGTAAGCTTCTAAAATGAAGGATTACTTAGTTTCAAGATCAGAGATAGCTAAAGCTTCTTGACAAGAATGACTAAGGTTCCTATTGAATAGCCAAGTTCCTAAAAAGGAGGATTACCTAGTTTCAGGATCAGAGATAGCTAAAGCCTCTTGACAAGAATGATCAAGGTTCTAATTGAATAGCTAAGTTCCTAAAAGGGAGGATTACTTAGTTTCAAGATCAGAGATAACCAAAGCTTCTTAACAAGAATGACTATGGTTCCTATTGAATAGCTAAGTTCCTAAAAGGGAAGATTACTTAGTTTCAGGATCAGAGATAGCCAAAGCTTCTTGACAAGAATGGCTATGGTTCCTATTGAATAGCTAACTTCCTAAAAGGAAGGATTACTTAGTTTTAGGATCAAAGATAGCTAAAGCTTTTTGACAAGAATGACTAAGGTTCCTATTGAATAACTAAGTTCCTAAAAGGGAAGATTACTTAGTTTTAGTATCAAAGATAGCCATAGCTCTTGATTAAGGATAGTTAAGACTCCTAAAGTTTCAATACTTTTCCTAAAAGGAATAACTGATGGCCCTAAGTTCCTAAACTTGAGGATAATGTGGGTTTTAAGATAGTCCTAGGTTCCTAATCTTAAGGATGACCCATATGTTCATAACTCTTCTAAAGATGGCGTATGACCTAAGTTTAATCTAATGGATGACAAAGGTAAAATTTCAATTTTTTGAAAAACATAACTTTATTCCATGATAAATTGAAAAATTCTTTTTTTTTTCTCTTTTTTAAAGAGTTGTTAACAAGTATGGATTCTTCATAGGTCCTTATAACTACAAATGGATGATGGGCACACTCCTTTCTTTTCTTTTCCCTATGGACAAATACATGATTGTCCAATAAATACTCATTTTTAAAACATCTCTTGAAGCATTCCGGGCAGTAATGTCATTGGTGCTCATGATTTCCAAATTATGTCGGAAAATTTTATCTCATGATTGATTGGTTTAGTCACAAAGGACTTCCTTACACTTTCAGCTTAAATTTTACTCTAGACTACAATTCCAAAAATTATAGTTCGCTTTGTAAGTGATATGCTATGATCAATCTATTAAGTCTTTTTAGGATTGTAATATAGTAAAGGTTTGGTCATTGATTTAAACAAATGGATAATAATGTGTAGGTCTTTTTGAAAGAATTCATTCATCTAACCTAAGTTTACAAGTCAAGAACTCTTTAGGAAAACTAAAATTGTGCTTGCCTTAGTTTCAAATGTAACTTTTATCAATGATAAGTTATCTCCTTCAATTAAAAGGACTTTTAAGGAAGGGTGGAATTGTTGGTGGGCCATAACCCATGTGTCGGTTGCAAATTCTTTGAGAATCATAAATTTTGGGGGAAAACTTTGGTATTTACCTTAGCTTCTTTCAAATTGCTTTAACTATATTTTTGGTGTCTTTATTTGAAATGTAGGTCTTAATTTAGGAATGGGTTTCTATGCCCTATATCTTTTTGGGCTTTAAAGCTCAGGACTTGATTGCCTTGTTTGTACAAATCTATCTCTTAAGTAAACTTTTCATTTCTTTCATTTCAAATTTTCTCATTTTTCCTCTTTTTTTCTTTTCTTTCTTGTTTTTTTTCTTCTTTAATTTTAACTTAAGGTTGAGGTGATCATTCCTTCTTTTGGCTTGTAGCTTAAAGTGTATAGTGTTTAGAATATAGGAACTTCTCCATTTCAAAGGAAATAAGTTATTATTGATGAAAATTATAGTTGAATTGATGCAACTAGAGAAAGTATAAATTAGTTTTAACCTTTTCTCCTTTTTAATGACCCTAACTTTCAGATTATCCCATTGTAGGGTGGTCCTTGATAGGGTCTAAATTTTGAAATACTCCATTAAAAGGCTCAATAGGGTTGGTGAGGGATTTTGAGTTTATGGTATTGAAAAAACAAATGCCTATCTTCATTTTGATTCGTGTATCAAATTCAAGACGGACCCTTTTTAAGCATTGTATTTGAATCCTCACATTGATAACACTCGGCACTCAAGTGTTTAAGGGTTGGTGTTTGAGATGTAGTTTGCCTCTTTTAACTCTAAACTTTCAAAATGAGATACCAAAAATGTACATTTATTTTCTCTAACAATAAAAATTTCTAAATGAATGCTCATACTAGACAAACGGAATACTTTTATTTCAAATGATCAACATTATAAAATTATGTCAATTTTCAAATTATATCTTTCAAGATGCCCTTGTTCCATTTAACTTGGGGATACACCTAAACACTTTAAGTGACAAGCCAGTTGGTTAGATGGTAGTAGTAGATTCTTAAAGTTGGTCCCTTTGAAGTCCCTTCATGGCTGGGCTTGCAACAAATCACTTCTAAGGTATCAAGTTGTATTATCTTAGTGTCAATCATATCTTGAATTTTGTTCTTCAACCTCTAACATCCTTCCATAGGATGCCCCTTTTGACCCATATGGGTTAAAGTTTCGTGGCCTATAGTTTGGATTAGGGGCTTCACAAGCTAGGAACTTAGCCTTCTTTAACTAATGAAAGATTTAGGTTATTGGAACTTCAAATTGGGTAAATTGTCTTCTCGAGGCATTACAAGTGGGCTTGTCTAGACTTTATCTTTTTTTCACTTGACATTGGTTCTTTTCTTTTTGGTGACGTTTGAATAGTAATGCATATCGTTTGAGGTATATTGAATGCAAAACCGATGGCCATTTCCAGATTTGAAATGCCCTTCTGTAATGTTGCCACTTTTTCTTCCACGCTCATAAGTCTTTTTTCCAGACCTAGATCTTAGGATACTTGTAGGCTATTAGTTATGGAAACTAAGATCTACAATTATTAAGCCATTTGATATACCTTTTTTTTTTTTTTATAGAGATTCGATCTTATCATCAGTCATTTGAACCTGGTTTAGAAGAATCCTTACCCATTAGTAATTCTCAATTTTTTTTCTTTTTTCTCTCTCTCTCTCTCTCTCTCTCTTTTTTTTTTTTTTTTGAATTTTGAAAACTTTTAATTTGAAATGAATTTACGTCCAAGAGAAGAAACTATTTTAGAAAAATGAGGTAGTGGAAATATAAGAATGATGTTTATTTACATGATGGGTAAGAAGATGACTTTTAGTGTAGAGAACATTAAAGAAGATTAGGTATGACAACTGAAGAATAACACTTTAACTTGTATGTATTAAAAACGTTAATGACTATTTAGAAGTGGAGAAAATTTCCAAGAGGGTATAGGTAACTACCGAAAAGGAGAAAAAAGGAAGGATACTATTCAAAAAATTCTAAGACCTATAAAATATTAACAAGAGGAGGAAAATCTAAGATTGAGCTAAGGACATGGACACTTAATTGAAAAACTAAATATTTTATAATGTTTAGAGAAATGAAGCAAGCTTTTTTTTTTTAAATGAAAGTGGGATTGAAACGAGATTTATTTACATGGAAAAATAATAGGGTCTTAAAAAATATAAGGATTGACAAATAATGGAAAATATGGCAAACGGATGCAAATGTAAAAGCGCAGCAATAAACTAGTAATGTGGTAGTTTGGAAAAAAAAAATTAGGTTTACAACTTTATTAGAATTCCACTATTACAACAATTATTTTAAATTGTTATATAGAAATATAATTTACAGGGAAATTCTATATTTACAAAAAGGAAATCACAAATTTACAACTAAGGTAGAAAGAATTTATATGTGTAGCTCAAGGAAAATATATTACAAGATATAGAGGAATTCCAATAGAGTCATAACCTTTGGTAAACAACATGCCACATTATTGCTTGTCCATTGGTTCAAGGATTCATGTTTGAAAAAAGGATAGGTTTTAAAGGTCCTTAAACTTTATGACTTCACACGTTTTAAAAAAAAAAAAACGATTCCTTTATCACATCGAAGTTTAAGTGGGGTAACCTAATTAACCCCGAGTAATGGTTACACCACTATACTTAAAGTCTACACAATGGCCTCCATCTTAAGGTCTAAAGACATCCTGAGTCTAACCGTATCTACCCTGCATTCTTAATGTAGTCATTCCCCCCATGTCCCGAGTATGTTACATTAAAAAATGAATACAATAATCTAAAAACAATTATATTACAATAAATATATAAATAACATAGGTATTTTGAAATGCAAATTTAATTTTGGAAAGTTTTTAAGTTGTTAGCCTTCTTGACATTCTTAGTGGAGTCACCAAGCTACCAAGCTACCAAGCTTTATTTTTTTCGGTTTTTAAAATATTTTCCTTAACCTGATTAGTATCAAACCCTAACTCATTTAATACCAACCCTCGATTAGGAGTTAAGAAAAATTCATTTTTTAAATATATTTTGAAAATTCTTTAGAGTCACCACCCAACTAGAATCAGGAAAAATAAGGTTAGGTTAAATTGATTAGGTTGACTGATTTAACCTAGCTACTAGTCTACTTAAAAGACCAATTTTTAGAAAAAAAAATTCGAAAACAAAGATTTGGGTTTAGGGGCTAATTTTTTAAACCCTTAACCGATACCACTTTTTTAACTATCCGATTTTAATTTCACTTTTCAGTATACCTTTATTTACAAAGCATTCACATGCAACTAAATTAATTAAATTAAACAATTATTTACAAAATACATATATATAAAAGAAAAATTTCCATATTTTAAGTTATCTCGTATTTTCGTACAAGTACCTACATATCGGCTATTTGGGATCAGACATATATAACTCTTTCAATAAAATTTAAGCGGATTGGTTGATTTTAAATTTGGAAAGTAGCCAAGTTTACGTCTTTTAGCCATTTCATTTTATTTAAGAAAAACAATTAAGAGAAAGGGTTATAATTTGGTGATTTTATTTTTTACTAATATCCTAATTTTTGAAAAAAAAGGTCTATTTATTTGGAAAAAAATTTTTCTGAGTGATTGAACTTTTTAGAAAAATCCTAAATACCTAAATGTAACTTTCCATGAAATATATAATTACTATGGCTAATATGCTTAACTATAAAAAAAAAAAAACCTAAACATGCCTAAACTATGGAAAATATACCTAATCATAGAAAAGATGTTTAAACCATAAAAAAGATATTTGAATTATGAAAAACATGTCGAAAAGAAAAAATTCTACAAAAAGCCCTAAATTTAAAAAGAGTTTATTTATTTTATTGGAAAAAAGGATTTTTTCTAAGCAATAAACTTTTTTTATTATTTATTTTTATGAATATTTATTTATTTATTTATTTTTGTTATTATATGTTTTGAATTAAAAAATAAGTACATAAATAAATAAATTATGCCTCTCTATCCTTTTTCTCTTTCTTTCTTTTCTTCTTTTTTTTTATCTTTTCTTTTTCATTATTTTTCTTTTTACAATTGCAAATAGAATACAATCACAATCACAAAAACAAAAACAACAACAACAAAAGAAAAAAGAAAGAAGAAAAAGAAAAAGTGCAATATTACAAAAATAAATAAATAATACAAAATATGGAGAACAAAACACAAATCAAAACCAAACCAAAGCAAAGTTAGACCAAGTTAGAGTTTGCACAAGTTGGAGCTGGGCACTAAAGCAGTTAGGTCAGGTTGGAAAGCTCTTGCCATGGGGGAGTTTCTAGCATAACTTATCCTAGCTCGGAAAGCCTCGAGCTTATGCAAATCTTAAAGAGAGAAAAAAAGATCATGTAGAGAGAGAGAGTAACATTGTGAATGGATTTAAGTGATTGTGAGTGATGAGTTGATGGTTTGTAATAAAATAAAATCCCTTATTTATAGGTATTATGGTCGAGTTATGGATGGAAAATATTAAATATAGTATGATTTTCTTCTATGTTTGGACTGGGCGAACCTATACTATATGTGATGCTAAATATAAAGTTACACATAGAAAACATAATTAACATACATCAAAAGTGTGCCTATTACACGTAAGAGTGTGTTGGAGTATGTCCAACTTGCATAAGAGTGTACCTACTACACTTAGAAGTGAGTTGGTAAATAATGTGGCCTGTGACATAGCGACAATGTAGCATGACGTGATGAAGATAAGGCGATGACATGGCAATGATTGGTAAGTGACATGGCATAACGTGGCAATGATATGGTGATGATGTAGCGATGACATGGCATGGTGGCGTGATGGGTGACATGGCATGGTGGCGTGATGGGTGACATGACGTACATACTAATGAAGGATGGACAAGTGTCTAAGTAAGAGGAGAAAATAAAATACACATTTTACACCTTCCATATATTGAACCAAGGATCTCTAAGTCATATACAATATTAAGTCAGAGTATGTTATTGTCATACTATTGGCTTGTACCTTATTCATATATGCAATCAAATTGCATATATAAACTAGGATGACCTAGGTTAGATTTAAATTTAAGGTTAGGCCCAACATCCTTCTTCTCTATTAATTATTTAAGGCCTTAATACTAAGGTTAAATTAAAAAAAAAATCCTACTTTACCTACTTTTCTGAATTTTTTATTTTTTTATTTTTTTTTTAAATTATAACTCTTTACCCTATTATAAAAATTCTAAAATTACAAGGGAGCAAAAATAGGGTATTTACAACAACTTATTGCACTTGAATTTTTTGAATATGCTACCATGGAGTCAAAAAATCTGAATGTAGCTAGAAAAAGATATGGATGATGAGATGTAAGAACTTAGGATAAGATGAAGAGATTATTGAGAGGGAGATTCATACTCGAGACTTACTTGTAGGACACATTTTCCAAGTTGTAAGAACTTTGCAAAAAAGGCCGATTTGTTCATGACTATGTGAGAGAATTTCAGATGTTGATGATCCGAGCAAACGTGGATGAACCTGAGGCTCACACAATGTCAAGATTTATTTCTAGACTTAAATATGAGGTTTGTAACATTGTGGAAGTATAGAGGTCCTATACGTTGGAAGATGCCATTAAGGTAGTGTAAAGGGTTGAATAGCAAAGAAGAAATGCTTTGAGCTAACTTAGGTCGATATTTTCCCGAGCTTCCTTTTCCTACCGACCTATTCATTTTGAGCTGAGGGGGCCTTCCTGAGCTAAGGAAAGATATAACCAACCTGATCATAATCAAGCAAGTAAGTAGGGCTAAGTAAGTTAGCCGAGTTGAACTGAGGATAAGCTGACTCAGAGGACATATGAGAAAGGACAAACCTGTAGACGAAAGACCAGTGAGGTTAAATATTTAGGCTTTGGAAATATGGTTGTTGAGTGTTCGAACCGACGTGCCATAGTGCTCCGAAGAGATGTAGTAGATACCACTGATGAGAATAAGCCAGAAGAGGAGAAGAATACTGGAAGAGTTGAAGCTAAGGAGGAAGAGTACACTTGTATTTATGTCGACTAGGGAGAGGCAATGACTCTAATATTGAAATGAGTGTTGAGTTCCTTGTCGAGCTCCAAGGAAGATCGGAGAGAGAATTTGTTCTACACAAGGTGTACTATCAAAGGACAGTTGTGCATAATCATTGTAGATGAAGAGAGTTGTATTAATGTTATTACATAGTCCTTTGTACAGAGGTTAGGACTACCGAACTAGCTTCATGATAAGGGTGTTTTGTACGTAACTAAACAAGTATTTATACCATTTAGTACTGGAAATGTGTATAGGGATGAAGTGATATGTGATGTTGTCTTAACAGGAGCTTTACATTTGTTGCTTGGAAGACCTTGTTTGTTTGATCAACGCATTACTTACGATGGATATAAGAACACCTATGCCTTTATTAAGGATGAAAAGAAGACCATTTTGCAACTTATGACACCAACGCAAGCAAATGAGACATATAACCAGCTCGCTCGAGCTAATAAGAAGGAAGCCCTAGTGATGAGCTAAAGAGAGCTTTGAGCTATTGAGAAGGCTGATGAGCCTATGTTTCTACTACTTAGAAGATTGTTGGAGATGAGAAATCTAGATGATGTTCCTGATGAGATCTAAAGGTTAATTGATGAGTTCTCAAACCTGTTTCTCGAAGAGTTTCTTAAAGGACTACCCCTAGTCTGAGGCATAGAACCTTGTATTGATATGTAACCGACACTATCTTGCCTAGTTGACTTGCATACAGAATGAAGCTTGAGTAGGTTACCGAGCTGAAAAGGTAAGTGGATGAGCATATAAAGAGAGGTTACGAAGGGGAGAGCATGAGTCGTTATGCTATACTAGCTCTGCTTGTCCCAAAGAAGGATGGTTCGTGGCATATATGCATTGACAGTCGAGTAATCAACCGTATCACTATTAAGTACAAATACCCAATATCGAGGCTCGATGACATGTTAAATGAGTTTCATGGCATCAAGATATTTTCAAAGATTGATTCACAAAGTAGTTACCACCAAATTTGCATAAGATCAGGTAACGAGTGGAAGACTACCTTCTAGATGAGGCATAGTCTCTATGAAAGGTTGGTTATACCATTCAGACTTACAAGTGTGCCAAGCACCTTTAAGCGATTAATGAATCGTGTGATGTGCCCTCTAAACGGAAGGTATGTAGCCATATACTTTGATGATATATTGGTGTATAGTATTGACCTGAACAACTATGTTCAACATCTCTAAGCTATTTTGACATTCTATAAGCTGATAAGTTATATGAGAACCTAAAGAAATGTACGTTCTATCAATATCAAGTTGTATTCTTAGGGTATGTAGTATCCGGAGAAGGAATTTGAGCAAATGAGGAAAAGGTCCGAGCTATCTTAAAGTGGCTAACACCGAAGAACATTACTGAAGTTTGAAGTTTTCATAGCCTTGCTTCTTTCTATAGGTCATTCATTAAAAACTTTAATACTATTGCAACTCCCTTGACCAAGCTAAGGAAAAAGAGTGATGGATTTTGATAGAATGCTTCATAGAGATCAAAGAGAAGCCATTTAAACTAGAATGCAATGCATCGGGCATTAGAATTGGTGCCGTCCTAATGTAAGAATGACGATTGGTTGCTTATTATAGTGAGAAACTCAATGGTGTTGCATTGAACTATTCTATGTACGAGAAAGAGTTGTACTCTCTCGTTTAAGCTCTTACTGTCTGGAAATATTATTTATTACCATGAGAGTTTGTAATTTACACTTACCATGAGTCATTGAAGTATCTTACAAGTTAGAACAAACTTTCGAAGAGGCAAGCTAAGTTACTAAAGTTTATGGAAGGTTTTTCCTATGTGATCTGATACAAGAAAAGAAACACCAATATGGTCGTCGATGCTTTATCATGTTGGCAAACCTTATTGACCACCTTGTAGATAACATTATTGGGATTTTCACTTATTATTGGGTAGTATGCTTAGGACCCCCATTTCAATCTTATTCTTGAGTAGTGTAGAGAAGAAGTTGTTGTAAGAGGATATTACCTCAAAGATGGCTACCCGTTCAAAGAAAGAAGGCTATAAATATCTAGTTATTCCATACATTAGCTGTTGGTTAGGGAAACTCATAGTAATGGCTTATATAGTCATTTTAGACAGACCAAAATAGCCAATCTGTTGAAAGAAAACTTTTACTGGCCTAGTTTGGCTAAAGATGTCCATAAGGTAGTTAGTAGTTGCGAAGTATGCAAGAAAGCTAAGGAAAAAGAGAGCCCTATGGAGAGTATATGCCATTACTAACACCAACCTTACCTTAAGCCAACCTTAGCATGAACTTTGTCTTCGGGTTGCCTCAAACATTTAGGGAAAAAGATTCAATCTTTGTTGTAGTAGACTAGTTTAACAAAATAGCATACTTCATCCTATGCCATTGAACTAATGATGCTTTATATATTATTGATTTGTTTTTACGAGAAGTTTTCTGATTACATGGAGTGCCAAAAACTATTGTTTCAGATCGCGATACCAAATTCTTGAGCTATCTTTGAAAGACTCTGGAGAAGACTTGGGATGAAACTTGTGTTCAGCTTTAGTAGCTACCCTTAAATTGATGGCTAGACTGAAATAATGAATAGGATGCTAGGCAATTTACTCAAAGTTGTCGTGGGAAAGAATTAAAAGATTGGGATTTGTGTCTACCGGTTATGGAATTTGCATACAATTAAACTGTCTACAGTATTACTAGGAAGACCCCATTCGAGGTTATCTATGGCCTTAATCCCATTTTTCCTTTAGATCTAATTGGTACCCTTACAGTTGCTAAAGAGAGTCAATTTGGAGTTGATAGAGCTTAAGAATTATAGGAAATACATCAATTTATGGTAAGGAAGATCACTAAGTTCAACTAGAGACAACAAGATATTGGTAGTCATGGTTGTCGAATTGTTTCTTTCAAATTAGGAGACCTAATATGGATTCACCTCAACCGAGAACGATAAAATAAGTTATCTTTACGAGCTGATGGTCCATTTAAGGTCTCGAAGAAGATTAGCCGTAATGCCTATTAGATTGAATTGCCTAAGAACTATGGCGTTTTCTTCGCTTGCAATGTATCTAACTTGATTTCCTACCAAAAGAAGACCCCGCAGGAACTAGAACAAAATAAGAGCATAAGATCACTTTGGATTTGAGGACAAATCTTTTTAACCCTAGATAGATGATAGGAATCAACTCCTTGAACCAATCATACGTAGCCAAGTTAGAGGACTCTAAGAACTCACGTAGAGGATATTAGCTCAAAGCCCCATTTAGGACAAGGATTCCTATTTTAACCTCCATTTTTCATTCTACCACTGACTTGAGTGCTAAGCTTACATAAGTACCAACATAATTTTTAAGTAGTTGAATAAATGCACCAACCTGCTAAGCATACTGGTCAACTTGCGGGCCATACCATGACCAAAATAGCATTCGAGCATATTAGCCTCAAACATTTGTCTGAGCCAACCAGCATCCGACCCCAGGCCAGACTAAATTGCGAGATACCCAACCTAAAGGGGATTTGAACATACTTGATTAATTGAGCTCTAACTTAAATTAGAAAAGGTTGGCTTTGATTGTAGACTCCTTTCTTCATTTTGTCCAAATTATACTATAGTCCAAGCCACCAACCACCATTCAATACGTGTCTTTTAGCATAACATTTTAGAAGGATTCCTTACTCTGTCTGTACAAAATATTTTTTTTATCTTTTTGACCCTTTTTATTATATCTTGTGTATTGCAAATTATAGATTACCCCTTTTTTTTCTTTTCCATATATGCTGGTAACCCTAATTGGGCTAGTATATAAGCCTCATTTGTTTATATGTAAACATCATCCATTATCATATCAAAATATTATAAGTTTTCTTTATAAGCAACCTCAGTGTTCTCATTTATCCTTAACTTTTATCTATTCCCTTTAGTAAGGAGTAGTGGCAAGTGACTCTATAGTTTGGACTGATGAGTCATATTTGGTGAATTGTAAGCCTAGTAGGATCAATTGGTGTCTCATATCCAGTTGGTAGCTATCCAGATTTTACTAGTCTTCTTACTTTTTCTTTTGGCTCTTTTTGTTATAGTGCTTCTCCGTGTGTTTGACCCTGAAGATGCATTAGGAAGCCAAATTGTTGATATGTTAGGGAAATCTAAATGTTAATGATTTGAGTTAATGTAGATGAGCCTGAAGCTTATACAGTGTTGAGATTCATTTCTAGACTCAAATATAAGATTTGTAACATTGTGGAAATGCAAAGGTTCTATACCTTAGAGGAAGCCATTAACATCACGCAAAAAGTTGAGAAATAGCGAAGAAATACTCCAAACTGACCAAGTTCGAGCTCTTCACGAACTTATGTTTTGATTTGACTTGAACTCAATAAGCTGAGGAGGACTTTCCGATTAGAGGATAAGAATGACTAACTTGACAATAGCCGAATAAACCTAAAGAGCTTAGCCAAACCGAAGATAAGCTGACACCAAGGATATACGAGAAAGGATAAACCTTAGGACGAATGACAAGTTAGGTGAAGTGCTTTAAATGCTTGGGTTATGGATACATGGCTATTGAATGTCTCGATTGACTTGCTATGGTGCTTCGAGGTGATGTAGTGGATAATACCAATGAAAGTGAGCTTAAGGATACAAAAGATATTAGAAGAGTTAAAGCCAAGGAAGAAGAGGAGACTTGTGTCTATACTGACCAGGGCGAAATGATGACTTTAGTGTTAAGGTGAGTGTTAAGCTCCTTGTTGAGCTTTAAGGAAGAACAAAGAGAGAATTTATTTTGCACTAAGTATACCATCAAGGGACAACTGTACACCATCATTTTGGATAGAGGGAGCTACACCAATGTCATTGTACAATCCCTTGTGCAAAGATTAAGACTATCGACCTTTAAGTACCCCCGACCTTACAAGCTACCATGGTTACATGACAAGGGTACTCTATACATTACAGAGCAAGTAGTTATGCTAGTTTATATTGGGAACGTATACAGGGACAAAGTGGTATGTAACATCATCCCTATGGGAGCTACACATTTGTTATTAGGGAGATCTTAGTTGTTTAACCAACGTATTATTCACAATGGATGTAAAAACACTTATGCCTTTATGAAGGATCCAAGGAAGATTATGTTGTAACTTATGATACAAAGCTAGGTGAACAAGATACAGAATTAGCTTATCTAAGCTAACAAGAAGAAGGCATTGGTGATTAGCTAGAGAGAGCTATGAGCTATTGACAAGGTCGATGAGCCTATATTCTTATTGATTAGGAGATTATTAGAGATGAAAGATCTAGAAGATGTACTTAAAGAGGCTTGGAAGTTGATTGATGAGTTTTTCAACTTGTTTCTAGAGGAATTACCCCCAACTAAAGGCATTGAACATTATATTAACCTACAGTTAGGTACAACCATGCCGAATTGAGTTGCTTATAGAATGAATCATGAGCAAGCTGTTGAGTTAAAGAGGTAAGTAGATGAGTTGATATAGTGAGGTTATGTAAGAGCGAGCATAAGCCCTTGTACAGTGTCAACTTTGCTCATCATAAAGAAGGATGGATTATAGCGCATGTGCATTAATAGCTAAGTTATCTAAACTGGATCACTATTGAGTATAGATATGCTATATTAAGGCTCAATGACATGTTGGATGAGCTATATGGCGTCAAGATATTCTTGAAGATAGATTTGCAAAGTAGTTACCATTAGATTCAAATGAGGCTTGGTGACGAGTGGAAGACTACCTTCAAAACTAGGCATGGCCTCTATAAATGGTTGCTTATGCCATTCGGTTTACCAATGCGCTGAGCACATTCATAAAGCTTATGAATCATGTGATGTGGCCCTTGATTGAAAGATGTATGGTTGTGTACTTTGATGATACATTGGTATACAATACCGATTTAGCCAACCATGTTTAACATCTTCGAGATGTCTTCGATATTCTTTGTATCGAGAAGTTGTATGGGAATTTGAAGAAGTGCACATTTTGCTAAGGTGAAGTTTTCTTCCTTAGTTATGTGGTATTAGGATATAAAATCCAAGTTGATGAGGAGAAAGTTTGTGCTATCTTATAGTAGTTGACATTGAAGAATGTTATTGAAGTATGAAGATTTCATAGCTCCACTTCTTGTATAGAAGGTTTATGAAGAACTTTGGTACCATTGTTGCCCTATTGACCGAGCTGACTAAGAAGAGTGAGGGGTTTCATTATTGGAGCGACCATTGAGTAGAGCTTCAGGAACATCAAAGAGAAACTTACTACTATCCTTGTCTTAGCCCTACTAAGCTTTGACAAGCCTTTTAAGTTAGAGTACGATGCTTTAGGTATTAGTATTAGCGCTGTACTGATGCAAGAGTGCTAACCTGTTTCTTATCACAATGAAAAGCTTAATGGTTTCACATTGAACTATTCTGTATACGAAAAAGAGCTATACTCTCTCTTGCAAGCTCTTACTATATGGCAACATTATCTATTACCTTAAGAGTTTGTAATTTACATAGACCATGAGTCATTTAAGCATTTTGGGAGTCAGACCAAACTTTCGAAGAGGTAAGCCAAATGGTTGAAGTTCATGGAAGGCTTTTTATACTTGATTAAGCACAAAAAGGATAGTGCTAATGTAGTCACAAATGTTTTGTCACATCGACAAACTCTATTGACTACCCTACAAACAAAATTGTTGGGTTTTTCCCTTATTATTGAGCAATACGCTCAAGACCCACACTTTGGTCCTAAACTTAAGAAGTGCTAAGAAGTAGTTGCTGTTAAAGGATATTATTTGAAAGATGGCTATTTGTTTAAAGAGAAGAGGCTATGCATACTAAACTATTCTACACGTGAGTTATTGGTTAGGGAAGTTCATAGTGGTGGATTATCTAGTCACTTTGGAGAGAGCGAAATAGCTGAACTATTGAGAAAGAACTTTTACTGGCCCGGTTTAGCCAAGGATGTCCATAGAGTCATTGATAGTTATGAAGTATGTGAAAGAGCGAAGGGAACGAGATAGCTGCTTGTAGAATATAAGCCTTTACTAACATCGACCTTAGCATAGACCTTGCCTTAGGATTGCCCCGAATTTCCAAAGGAAGGGATTCAATCCTTGTAATGGAGGGTCACTTTAGCAAAATGGCACACTTTATTTTGTATCGTTAAACTAACTATGCTTTATATATTGTTGATTTGTTTTTGCAGGAAGTTGTTCACCTACATAGAGTCCCAAAGACCATTGTTTTAGATTGGGATACAAAATTTCTAAGCTATTTCTAGAAGACACTTTAGAGGAGATTTGGAACTAAACTTGTGCTTTGCTCTGCTACTCTCAAACTGATGGTTAGATTGAAGTGGTGAACAAGATATTAAGTACTTTACTCTAACTTGTTGTAGGAAAGAACTTCAAGGATTAAGACTTATGCCTACCAATTATGGAGTTTGCTTACAATCGAACTATCTACAGTACCACTAGGAAGACTCCTTTTAAGGTCATCTATAGCCTTAAACTTGTTATCCTACTAAACTTGATTAGTACCCCTACATCTGCCATAGAAAGCTAATCCATAGTTGATTGAGCCAAAGGCTTACAAGAGTTACATCGATCCATAGCCAAGAAGATAGCCAAGTTCAATGAGAGACAATAAGGGATAGGTAGTCATGGCTGAACTGGTTCTTTCAAGGTAAGTGACTTAGTATGAATCTACCTTAGTTGAGAAAGATTTTAGCACTTAAGATAGAGCAAACTATCTCCATGAGCTAATGATCCATTTAAAGTCCTAAAGAAGATCGACTGCAACACTTACTAGATTTAGTTACTGAAGAACTATGGTGTCTCCTCCACCTTCAATATGTCCAATTTGTTCCTTACTAACCCAAAGAAGTTGTAGAAGAGACCAAAGGGGAGTAACCACAAGAAGCCCCTTCTGATTTGAAGACAAATCCTTTTGACCCCCAGGCAGATGACAGGAATCAACTCCTTGGACCAATTACCCGAAGCCAAACTAGAGGACTGTAGGGATTTACTTGACAAATACTAACTTGAGAATCCTTTTAGGATGAAGACTCCTTCACAAATGTTAGTCTCTTACACTTTTACTAACTTGAGTGCTGAACATTAGTAGAGATTAGTGCAATCTTCGAGCTGTCGAGCTCTAAGTATTTGTCCAAGCTGAACTACTGAGTTGCCTAACCTAAAAGGGATCCAAGTATCTTTAAGTATCCGAGCTCTAACTTGGACTAGTTCTGGTTGGCCTAGTTTCCAAACCCTCTCCCACCATCAACTAAGCTTAATCTTATAAGTGCCAAGTTGTCCAAAAACTTACATTGGCAGGACTAGCCACAATATAGGTTGGCCATCACCACCTAACATGTATTTTCTAGCATAACATTCTAGAAAGATTCTTTACTTTTCTGTATTGAATCTCATTTGTCATTTTTACCCTTTCAGTATGTATTAGGAATCTTCTTACACATTATGTGAGCCCCTAAAATTGTGTTTAGGACAACTGAGCCTAGATTTAGGGCATTAAGAGAAAAGTTATTTAATTGACCCTAAACTTTATGACTAAGATATAAAAGTTAGTTAAAGTGACTTAAAAAAGTTAGATTTTGAAAATAATGATAAAAAAACCCAATTTTGCCCCTAGAACTGTAGTTATTTAATATAGTACAAAATTACTTGAAATCCCTAAAATCGAGTTCAAAATGTGACAAGAACTTAAAGACATGTTAATTGAGCTATAAAATAAGATAATATAGTTTAATTTACAATATCAATATATAAGTATTTTTATTAGTATATTTGGTATAAATAATAATTGTACCCATAAATTAATCCTAAATTACTTAATTATATATATTATGTGTTGAANCCTTCAAAACTAGGCATGGCCTCTATAAATGGTTGCTTATGCCATTCGGTTTACCAATGCGCTGAGCACATTCATAAAGCTTATGAATCATGTGATGTGGCCCTTGATTGAAAGATGTATGGTTGTGTACTTTGATGATACATTGGTATACAATACCGATTTAGCCAACCATGTTTAACATCTTCGAGATGTCTTCGATATTCTTTGTATCGAGAAGTTGTATGGGAATTTGAAGAAGTGCACATTTTGCTAAGGTGAAGTTTTCTTCCTTAGTTATGTGGTATTAGGATATAAAATCCAAGTTGATGAGGAGAAAGTTTGTGCTATCTTATAGTAGTTGACATTGAAGAATGTTATTGAAGTATGAAGATTTCATAGCTCCACTTCTTGTATAGAAGGTTTATGAAGAACTTTGGTACCATTGTTGCCCTATTGACCGAGCTGACTAAGAAGAGTGAGGGGTTTCATTATTGGAGCGACCATTGAGTAGAGCTTCAGGAACATCAAAGAGAAACTTACTACTATCCTTGTCTTAGCCCTACTAAGCTTTGACAAGCCTTTTAAGTTAGAGTACGATGCTTTAGGTATTAGTATTAGCGCTGTACTGATGCAAGAGTGCTAACCTGTTTCTTATCACAATGAAAAGCTTAATGGTTTCACATTGAACTATTCTGTATACGAAAAAGAGCTATACTCTCTCTTGCAAGCTCTTACTATATGGCAACATTATCTATTACCTTAAGAGTTTGTAATTTACATAGACCATGAGTCATTTAAGCATTTTGGGAGTCAGACCAAACTTTCGAAGAGGTAAGCCAAATGGTTGAAGTTCATGGAAGGCTTTTTATACTTGATTAAGCACAAAAAGGATAGTGCTAATGTAGTCACAAATGTTTTGTCACATCGACAAACTCTATTGACTACCCTACAAACAAAATTGTTGGGTTTTTCCCTTATTATTGAGCAATACGCTCAAGACCCACACTTTGGTCCTAAACTTAAGAAGTGCTAAGAAGTAGTTGCTGTTAAAGGATATTATTTGAAAGATGGCTATTTGTTTAAAGAGAAGAGGCTATGCATACTAAACTATTCTACACGTGAGTTATTGGTTAGGGAAGTTCATAGTGGTGGATTATCTAGTCACTTTGGAGAGAGCGAAATAGCTGAACTATTGAGAAAGAACTTTTACTGGCCCGGTTTAGCCAAGGATGTCCATAGAGTCATTGATAGTTATGAAGTATGTGAAAGAGCGAAGGGAACGAGATAGCTGCTTGTAGAATATAAGCCTTTACTAACATCGACCTTAGCATAGACCTTGCCTTAGGATTGCCCCGAATTTCCAAAGGAAGGGATTCAATCCTTGTAATGGAGGGTCACTTTAGCAAAATGGCACACTTTATTTTGTATCGTTAAACTAACTATGCTTTATATATTGTTGATTTGTTTTTGCAGGAAGTTGTTCACCTACATAGAGTCCCAAAGACCATTGTTTTAGATTGGGATACAAAATTTCTAAGCTATTTCTAGAAGACACTTTAGAGGAGATTTGGAACTAAACTTGTGCTTTGCTCTGCTACTCTCAAACTGATGGTTAGATTGAAGTGGTGAACAAGATATTAAGTACTTTACTCTAACTTGTTGTAGGAAAGAACTTCAAGGATTAAGACTTATGCCTACCAATTATGGAGTTTGCTTACAATCGAACTATCTACAGTACCACTAGGAAGACTCCTTTTAAGGTCATCTATAGCCTTAAACTTGTTATCCTACTAAACTTGATTAGTACCCCTACATCTGCCATAGAAAGCTAATCCATAGTTGATTGAGCCAAAGGCTTACAAGAGTTACATCGATCCATAGCCAAGAAGATAGCCAAGTTCAATGAGAGACAATAAGGGATAGGTAGTCATGGCTGAACTGGTTCTTTCAAGGTAAGTGACTTAGTATGAATCTACCTTAGTTGAGAAAGATTTTAGCACTTAAGATAGAGCAAACTATCTCCATGAGCTAATGATCCATTTAAAGTCCTAAAGAAGATCGACTGCAACACTTACTAGATTTAGTTACTGAAGAACTATGGTGTCTCCTCCACCTTCAATATGTCCAATTTGTTCCTTACTAACCCAAAGAAGTTGTAGAAGAGACCAAAGGGGAGTAACCACAAGAAGCCCCTTCTGATTTGAAGACAAATCCTTTTGACCCCCAGGCAGATGACAGGAATCAACTCCTTGGACCAATTACCCGAAGCCAAACTAGAGGACTGTAGGGATTTACTTGACAAATACTAACTTGAGAATCCTTTTAGGATGAAGACTCCTTCACAAATGTTAGTCTCTTACACTTTTACTAACTTGAGTGCTGAACATTAGTAGAGATTAGTGCAATCTTCGAGCTGTCGAGCTCTAAGTATTTGTCCAAGCTGAACTACTGAGTTGCCTAACCTAAAAGGGATCCAAGTATCTTTAAGTATCCGAGCTCTAACTTGGACTAGTTCTGGTTGGCCTAGTTTCCAAACCCTCTCCCACCATCAACTAAGCTTAATCTTATAAGTGCCAAGTTGTCCAAAAACTTACATTGGCAGGACTAGCCACAATATAGGTTGGCCATCACCACCTAACATGTATTTTCTAGCATAACATTCTAGAAAGATTCTTTACTTTTCTGTATTGAATCTCATTTGTCATTTTTACCCTTTCAGTATGTATTAGGAATCTTCTTACACATTATGTGAGCCCCTAAAATTGTGTTTAGGACAACTGAGCCTAGATTTAGGGCATTAAGAGAAAAGTTATTTAATTGACCCTAAACTTTATGACTAAGATATAAAAGTTAGTTAAAGTGACTTAAAAAAGTTAGATTTTGAAAATAATGATAAAAAAACCCAATTTTGCCCCTAGAACTGTAGTTATTTAATATAGTACAAAATTACTTGAAATCCCTAAAATCGAGTTCAAAATGTGACAAGAACTTAAAGACATGTTAATTGAGCTATAAAATAAGATAATATAGTTTAATTTACAATATCAATATATAAGTATTTTTATTAGTATATTTGGTATAAATAATAATTGTACCCATAAATTAATCCTAAATTACTTAATTATATATATTATGTGTTGAATTCATAAAAATAATTAAGAAATATATCTTAAAAATAAAAGATATGTTAGAAACATAATTGTACGAGTATAGTTATAAACTACATGTGATATATACATAGGATATATACTTGTATATTAATAAAATAACTAAATACTAATATAATATATATAATATTAATATTTAAGTAAAATATCCATCTAAACTTATTTAATTGGCTTCAAATCTATTGGATTTCACTATGGCTCACTCCTGTTAAATAATAATGCTGAATCTAAAAGCACTTAACCAACAAAAGCCACCTCATGCTTGGAATTACAATAGGATAAGGAAAGAAAAATTGGCTTGTAAGTCACGGTAATTTGAAATCAACCTAAACAACTATATAAGGGGCTTATAACATCAATTCACATCTTTAGGGTTTAGAAACACTCAAAGAAAAATTTAGAAAAAATAGAAAAAAAAAAGGAAAAGCAAAGCAATCATTGAGTTGGACTAGTTTTTAAGGCAAACCGTGATTTACTGTAAAGCCCTTCCACCACCACTTAGAACCCTTAGCATCTTGGCCTTCTGACACCACCCCTTCTGCTGCTAATCACCAGAGCACCCAATAATAGTTAGGTTAAAGTTCTGTCTTGTTTTTAAATTATTTTTAAAAAAATAGTAATTTCATCTAGAAAATTTTGGAAAAATTTATATTTAAATTATTTTGGATATGATTTCATGTGATCTTTTTATTTTTGTAAAATTTTTAATATTTAATACACTTGCTTAAGAAAGTTACTATTCATCCAAATTTTGAATTTTAAAATAAATATATCAAATGATGTGTTTCTAACTCAAAATTTTTATGTAGGATATAAATGATATATAGATAATTGCTATGTGGATAGCTTTTTTATTTGAATATTTTTAATATTTATTTGATTTTTTGGCCTAAAAAGAGTTAGAAATTAGGGTGAAAATATTAAATAAATAGGTTTTATAAAATTAAATGGTGAAAATGATCCATACTGACTTCTCGTGAATTATAATGATGTTAGGATAGGTTGACAATAATTTTGTGGAAAAAAAATAATATTTGGGTAATTAAGTATAATTTAAGGGTAAAATTATAAATTCAAGTATATAGGCGATAAATCAATAACATGAAACCAAATAATGAATGAATTCCCCATATTTTTAAGATTTTATAGAAATTTTCAAGGAATTATTTGGTGACTTGTGTTATTTATTACGAATTTACATAGTAAAATAGCTTAAATTATAAACCGAGACTCATTTTTAGTAAAAGTAGGCTAAAATATGATAAATAATTAAATAAAAACTAGCTACATGTGTACTAATAATATTTGATAAAAAAAGTATATTTAATGATATTTTAATGATTGGGATATATTATAGACGTATTAAGGTTAGATAATATCTATGTTATAGAGTTATATTAAAAAATTATGTAAAATATAGTTCAATAACATAAAATATGTATAGTATGATAATATTTATTTAGATATGTATAACTGTGTTAGAAATTTGAACTACCAGTTAAAGTTTATCTTTAAAAATAGAACCCGTAATACATATCGTTAGGTTTGTACGAAACTAACGACATTATTTTTGCTAAAATTGGTCAATCTTATATAATATAACCTATATCTCTATAATATAACTAGAAGTTACGTATTATGATAACCCTACCATAATTGAAATGTGATTTGACTGATTAAGAGTACGTTTCGATACAATTGAAACGATATATTATAGGTAATAGTATAATTATGTGTATTATTAATAATTCATAACTTAACTTAATATATATAATAAAACTATATATTATTAATATAATATACTTTATATGTATGTATATATATATATATATATACCCATTTTAAATAAAACCGTAATGTTTTCGTAACTATTACGAAAACTAAATTTGGGTTTTGTATATATAGGATTTCTTAGTGATCAGACTATTACTCTGGAGACTTAAAAGTACAATTGTTTGTGATTGTAACTAGTTACCTGTATGCATGCCATACGTGTGTTTAGTATTCAGTTGTGATAAGAGTTAAACTCTTTAGCATACTGTTTTGTATAATTGCATTGTTTCTGTATTGTGCGAACTTGTTTGGTCACTTTTAAATACAACTGATAATGATTCGACTACAATGAAACTGGATATGCATAACAACCATTAAGGGAAACAATTAGGAGTGTTAAGCCAATTATCGACTCCCTTTGATAAGGATAGTTGAAATGGTCATTTTCCTATCCTTAATCGAACTAAATGACAGGCGAGGAGGTTGCAGCAAAGGTAGGGATCATGGTTTGAAGGTGGTCACGAGAGAAGGGTCTCTTCCATTGCACAAATCTGGGTTTGGTTTGATTTGAGTCGCGATGAAACTCCTTAATCCGGGTTAGAGCGGATGTAATTTCTCTAACCTCACAATAAACTGGATAATATTATGCGATGTTTCAAGTGATTGGCTGTATTGCATTTCATCATAATTAATAACCTTGCTTGTGATTGTTTAGTACTTTTTTGACTTCGTCCCATTTATTGAGCTAGTTATACTTCCATTCCCATACACTTTTTTGTAGGTATCGAGTGAAGACCAGAATGTTTAGATACCATTACTCCTAGGTTAGTGTACTGTTGGTTAGGAAAGTAAGGAATGAGGATTCTACTGAATCTGGACTTTTGATTTTCTTTTAAGTTTTGAAGAAACTAACTAGGAATTCCCTAGGACACCTACTAGTTTTCTAACTTATTGTAAATAGACTTCAAGACCTATAGTTTTTGTTAAACTCTTATTGTAAATTATAATTCTGAATGTGAAATATTTATGTAAGCACTATTGTGTTATGAAACAATAGGTTATATAAAATAAGTATTTTTGTAAAGCTGTACCATAGGTTTGATCATTCACAAGTATAAAAATGGATGCTTCAAGCTAGTTGAGTCGTGTATGCCTTGTATAGACTATAGTTACGGTAGCTACTGTAACGTCAACTTTTATCTTAGGTTAGTTTGCACAGTAGGACTACTATGACTCCTCCTATTTGAGGCACGACAGTTCTGAGTTGGTATCGGATAATGGTTCTAAAAGAACTAAGCTTTGAAGCGTTTAATTAAAATAAGTAGACGATAGGATCACTGAGAGTATGATTGATAATGAATATAAAAGACTTAGATCCATAGAATATATGTTTAGCTTATATATATGTAAAATGGGTTATAAACTGACTTTAACTTATTATTTCAAATTTATAAGAACGATTTATTACATGCATGATAGAATTTTGAATGGGAAGGGAATGAGACTCTTATTGAGTATAGGATTTAGATGCAAAATTTCTTACTAGATATGGCTTACTAGAGGATGTTTTATACTATCAATGAGATTGTTGAAAATTATAAGTGTGGAATATCCTTTAGTATGCAAGATGATTAGAGGATAATGAGGGATGAGTTAGGGATTGCGTATAATGAGTATACTGCTATAGCTGCTTATGAGAAGAAGTACTTTCAAGAAAATGGAGTTTTATCTGTAGGGATCCTTATACTGCATTTTCTAGCTTTAGTAGAGCTAAATAAGGATTACTCTATAGGTTTTGACTAGGTACTCCCAGGTATTCTACATATTCCTAGAAATTATTCCCTTGGTTTAATTAATTGGTTTTCCAAATACCCCTTAGATAAAATTGCAGGTATAGAAGTACCATTGCAACCTCAAGAACTTAAGCCCCCTATAATACCACCTGAGAATCCACCTCAGGAAGCTCAGCAAAATGTAAGGTTAGATAATGACAATGATCTTGAGGAGGATTTGGAAGAAGAGGAGGCTAAAGTAGAAAATGGAGCACAAGACAATGGGAGTGAAGTGCATGAAGTAGTAGTTATACTAGATACCCCTATAGTAGTGGAGATTAGATCAAGATCTGATGAGACTAAGATGGAAGATTGGTTTCCCCTAGAAAATGTAGTAACTTCAGACAGTACAAGTAACTGAAGTTAAGGAGATGATAGGAAGATAAGTCTGGGGCTTTTGATATCACTTAACCTAGTTGTTTTGATGTATCTAAGTCCTCTTAGCAACTTTTGATGTACTTATGACTTTTTGAATGTAACCTATATACTTTCGGATGTTGCGATTACTAAATATGTAAATGATGTAAATAGATAGGTAGATATGTAATCTAATGTTGTAAATAAAGTGATGTAATCTCTCGAATGTAAAGTTTTGATTATCCTATGACTATTGTAAAGTAAATGTCCTTATTTTTCAGTATCTATATGAGATATCACTATAAATATGATATAATGTTATAGGTGAAACTCAATGAGCTTATGATGTATAGATATATTTGAACACACATAGAGTATGTAATAAGTAGTGTATGAATATATCATTACTTATACAAGGATGGAATATTACAGGTCTTATGTTGAATGAGATCCTTGATGAGGAAATCTGTAGTTGTGTATTGCCAATGTAAAGAATAATTAATCTATACGTGAATAAGAATACTAACTTTAGGTACACATATTGTGAGTGCAGGGTTGATAATTAGTGAAATGTGAATTTGAATATGGAAGAGGAAGCAAATAGAAACAAAAATGGAAATAACTGACCTAAAGGAGAAGTATCACCTCTAAAACCTCATAATCTACTAAAACCACCTAAAATTGATATTCCACCACCTGCTCTGAACATGATGGACCTAACTCAATTTAGACAAATGTTAGTTAATATGAATATCATGATCCAATAGCAAGGAGCTTTAATCCAGCATTTGATCATAGGTGGAAATGTGATGAACCAAAAGCCAGTAGAGGGTGAACCTAAAGCCATTTAACCCCAAGATGCAATCAACTTCCTAAGTTTATGAAATTGAATTGGTATTTTGAAGGTGAAATGAGTAAGCTTACCTTAACTAATGATTGGTTAGCTCAGATTGAGAGCAGTTTTAAGGCATTTAAAATCCCTAAAAATAAAAAAGTTTCTTGCTAAAGAAGGGAGCGTAGGTCTGGTAGGACTCGAAAGTAGGAACAATGCTTAGCCCCATTTCATGGCAAGTATTCCGAGAGGCATTTAAGAGAGAGTATTTTCCCATTAGTATGCAAAATCAAATGACCTAATAGCAAATGGAAATAAGGAAAGGCATTATGAATGTGGCACAATATGAGAATGAATTTAACAGGTTGTTGCAACATGTACTTGAGTCATATAGGGATAATCAGGAGTTGAAGAAGGATCTTTTTCTTAATGGGTTTGACATAACAATGCAACGCAAGTTAATGGATTATAGATTCATGACTTATCATTAAATAGTGGATAATGTACGTCAATTGGAAAATAATCAACTAGCTATACAAAATGAGTAGAATAAGAAACTAAGGAGAGTTAATCAATATAGGCTTGCTTTTAAGAAAACAGTCCCAGGTGCAAATAATAATTTGGGTTAGAAAGGAAAGAAACTAACTGTTGTGACTAATGGCCTTACTTCAAATAGGACTATATTTAGTTTTCATCATGAGGCGAGAAATGTGAGATGCTAGAAGTGTAGAGCTTAGCATTTCCTCAAGTAATGCGCTTAGTTAAGGGGTAAGTGCTTTCTATGTAGTGATCAGAATCATATGTCAAGGGAGTGCCCAAAGATGAAAACAGTGAAGCACATAGGTATGGAATGACAGGACACTTCTTTAGATATTGTAATCAAGCCGGACAAAGGGATAAGGAATCCGAAAGAGTAGAGACAACTGTTCTACCAACTTAGGTGTTTGCAATCGAGGGTATAGAAGAGGATACTAGGGATTTTGATGAATGGATGGAAGAATATTTTCATAATGGCTCAGATGATGAAATGGATATTGCTGGAACTGTCATGCCCCAAAGCAGTAGAGTCATAATAGCCCCACCGTATAAACCATTCTAAGATAGAAGTTAGCCTTATAACCACTATCTTGGACCTGATCTATACAAGGTATCCACAACTAACCCGCTTTGAAGTAAATAGTTTGTAATTTAAATATATCATTTACCTAAGAAAGTGAGAATATATATATATATATATATACTATAATTCAGTTATTACAATTAACGTTTACAATGTTTTACCGTAATATATTTCTTAGTTATTACATTATTCAAAAATAAAAAATTCTAAAATAAAAGCTTAGACCTTAAAAATATATGTTTGTTCTTCAAATGATTTTCCTTACTCTCCAAGATTCAGCAGTTGTTAGCTTTAGAGTAGTTGTAAGCTGCTTCTTAGCCAACATCTGCATGACTTCTATAGGGATATGAGCAACCATAGCTCAGTAAGTTAGGATGGAGGACTTAAAACTATACGATAAACATAACAAGGTTATCAGCCAACTTATGAGGTGCAATGCATGTTCAAGCAAATGCTATCGCACGACGTTATCCGGCCCGTCGTAAGATTAGAGAAATTGCGCCTACTCTAATCCGGGTTGAGGAGTTGCCGTTAATACAACAACTTACGACTAAACCCAGGCTTGTGTAATGGAGACACCACTCCTCCCGTGACTATCTTCGAACCATTGACTTCACCCTCACCGCGACCTCCTCTCTTGTCACTTAGTTCGACTAAGGATGAAAAAGGGACCATTATGCAATCCTACGTTATCCCTTTCGAAGGGGTCGGTATTTGGCTGAAGAATCCTAGGTTTCTCCTAATGGGTTACCATGTAGGTCTAATTATGATTATAGGTCGTATATTTGATTAGGTCCAGTTTAGGGTGATCAATCATTTCATATAAATCATACAATATAAGCTAGAATAACAAACTGAATCTTAGCATCACTCATAATCAAGTACATGCACACAACCAACTATCTAATAAGGACAACCAAGTATAATCTCAAGCCTCCAAAATACAGCAACGTATTAATCTCAACTTACCTGGACTCCTCGCTCCCTCACTCGAGGTCCCACTCGCTTAGGCCATCATCGATCATCCCTATAACACAAACGTGGTTTCAGTTTTTCATATAACTATTATAGGTTTGTTTTATCCTATAACGTTTATTATTATCTTTTGTTTAGGGTTTAATATACCTAATTATCTAGGCCTTAAGTCTTTTACAATTCTTCTTGAATTAGGTTAAGTTCTATTTTAGTTTTCGTATCGATTTCTAAATTAGGTTTTTAACTCAATTTTTTGGTTAAAGATTTACATGTACACCCTAAGAAATCATTCCGACCCATAATATGAAATTAATTGCATTATCTTCGGATATCCTAAATATTGTTTTTAGTCTCTAACTAGTGTTCTAGTCCGTGCGGTATACCCGGATCCTAATTTAATCACCGAATTTACCCTCGTTATGAGAAAATCTTACATTTTTCATATAATTACCCAAATTTAAGTTTCCTATTAGATTTATTATATATTTCTATTATTATCATAATATCAATTTTTATTTTAATATCTTTTATTTATTATATTTCTAATAATTGTGTATTATGTACTATTTTTATTATGTACATAATACACATCTAATATTTTTATTACTCTAATTACCATCTCCTAACATCAATTATCATTTCAAAATGTTTAAATTCATCCTAAATCATATTTTGCACCTAATTACTCTAATTTACAAAATTAACTTAAAATTTACTATTTTTTTCTATTACTTATTTACTACATAATTAACCTAATAATTACATCTAACACCCTAAATGCTATAAGTATCATACTTCATCAAATTTCAACATCCTAAAACATATAATTATTCACTAAATCAGTAACTAACTATTTAATTACTTAATTAACCCTAAATTACCCATTTTATGCCTCATTTTAAGGCCTAAAAATTTCAAAAATTAATTTTTGAAAACGAGCTTCATAGTACTATTCTATATTATCTAAATAGTCTATACAAAAATTTTGGACTTAAAACTACACTCCTAAGGTCATTTATTTCTAAATCGAAATATGCTCGGTTTTACATAATTTCTTAAGGACCATATATCACGGGACATATTTTTATCAAAATAATATTTTTCCTAAAAACTATATACAAAAATATTTCAAAATAACAAAATTCATAATTTTCTAAGAATATTTACTATTTTTAAAAAATTACACAAAATCAGGTATGACCTTCTTGGCCGGTTTAGGTGCTGCCACCACCGTGTGGTGGTGGTGGCCGTCCACTTCCAGGTGCTCGTCTGGTGTGAGTTCCCCTCTAAGGCTCTAAGTGCACAATTTTCATATATTTTTTTTCTAACCTTAATTTTTCTCTCAATTTCACCTTTCTCTATTTTTCTTACTCTCCAAACTACCCAAATGAGCTTCTAAAAAATTTAGAGTATTTATAGAGTTTTAGGGAAATTATTGTGTATTAATTTGATTAGACAATTACCTTATCTTATTCTAATTTGATTTTGTGTTGTTTTAATTTAATTGGCTAATTTTTTTCTTATTTTCCCCAGCTGCCACGATCCAAATCTGGATCATTCCTTATTTTTTTCTGATTTTTCTTTATTTTTTCTTAATTAGTTATGAATTTTCTTTAATTATTTAGTATTATTTTAGCACATTTTGTGTATTTTAAGTAATTACGCGTATTTCTACCTACATGTAAATTCATATATAGTACAAATAAATACTCCTAAATATTATTTAAGTCATTCTATGATTTTTAGTATATATATAATTCATCTCTAGCAATTCGTTAATTATCAGAATACATTTTATGTATTTTCGATAAATAACAAGTTATATACTTAAAATTTGAAATTTTTATATTCTTTTATTTTATTGCTTATTTTCTTAAATTCGAACTTACAGAATCATTTTTACTAATATTTCTGGCTTTACTTATGATTTAGGCTTGATCGAATCTTTCAACCGATCGAAACCCTAAGTAACTGGTTGTAAGGTGTCGAGCCTGATTTTTCGATTTCTTTTTTAAAATTAATTTCTCATTTCCTGATTAATACTAAACTCTAACCTATTTAATATTAATCATTGACTAAAGAAATTGAGAAATTTCGTTTTTTTATTAAAAATCATTTTTGGAGTCGGCACCCAACCGAAGTCGGGAAAATAAAAAGAAACCGTAACCAATTAGGTAGATTGATTACGATTTGGCTACCGATCTTTAATTTCAATTTTAAATGAAGAATTAGAGGGTTCCAAGTTTGGAGGCTAACCTATTAAATCTTTAACGGGTACTACTATCTATTTACCGAAATTAGGATTATTTTTCTAATTATAATATTTTTTAAAGAAAAAAATAAATAAATAAAATAAAATAAAAAAGAACCTAAATTTCTACATATTTTATTGTCGCCTTGAAGGTGCTTATGTACCTGCTAGCTGGGATCAGACGATCGTAGTTCTTTTAAAAAAATCTTTAATGTAATGATTTATTTTAATTTTAAAAACTGCCCGAGTTTATGTTTTTAACTGATTTAGTTTACTCAAATAAAAACTAAAGATCCTAATTCTCAAGTGTTAAAGAAAACTCTCTAAAACAACATAAATTTCGTTAAAAAAAATTTATTTATATTTATATTTTTTTTTAAAAAAATAGTTCTCTATGTGAAGAATTTAAAAAAAAAAAACCTAATCCTAAAGAATTCCCTAAAATAATATACATACATACATACATATATATATATATACTATTACTATCAAATAACTACCTATATGATATATAAAAGACTAATACTAAAAATAAAATCTCTTAATCTAATATATGCATATAAAAAATAACTAACTAATAAAATAATAATAATAAATAAATAAATAAAAGAACCGAACTTGACTGCGTGCGGCACTGTTTATCGCATTTAGTGAGGATCTGCAATGGGCTGTTGGGGGACTTCTGGCTACTGTGGAGTCGGCCTTCTCGTGCAGTTGATCGGTATAGTGGGCAGTTCGATGTTGTCAGGCGAGTGCAGCGGTGAAGAAATTGTGCGCTATGTGTAGTAAAGTTTGGCGTGTACTGTGCAGTGTAGTCCAGTGTGCGTGGACGTTGCCTCTGCTATTCGTGCGGTTATTGCCGTTACTGCTGTGTTGACAGTGGTAAACAAAGGAGGATGAGCATGTTCAGCAGCGGAGCGGTTGATCTTTAGAGGATGCAGTGCTCGGCCTATGCTGATTGAGTTGCAACAGTGGGCAGCATCCGAGTTACGCGTATTGACAAAAGGCCGACGCTGTTTCGTTGGCTGGGGTGTTGGGTTTGTGACAGGACCGTGAAGCAGTATGCATCGATGAAGACAGTAGGTGAATGTGCTATTCGTGTTGGTCAGTGTAGTGAGGCGTATAAGTGTTTGTGTTTGGTCGTGAAGATTATGCACAATGCGGTGGACAACAAATGCTCAGTAAGGGGCAGCAGTTAGCTGCTGTTGGGATATAATCTGGTCTGTTTAACGTATATGGAGTTTGGTTGAATGGATGTCACGCTTGGATTGCCGGTGAACACGCACGGTTAGATCGTCGACGACTGCTACGGTGATGGTATGGAGGATTAGTGATGTATGCTGCGTGTAGTCCTTTGCCGTCAGGAATTATCGTCGGGATACGGCTACGAAGCGCAAGGATTGATCGTAGGAACGTTTTGCAGTATACTGTTGTGGGGTCGTGTGAGGAGAGAGTAGGTTCAACTGTGTGTTGTTTTCTTGGTTGATGACTGAATTATTGCTATGTCCTCATGGATTTTTTTTTTTTTTTTTTATCTACTGTCTCCTCCTCCTTTTATTAATCATATGAATTTAGTTAAATCTAACCCAAATATTTCGATACTTATCCATTAGGCCATTGGCTTATGCCTTGACATTCAGTTCAATTAAATTATATTTAAACTATCCAATTCCCTAAAATAAATTTTTTAACTAAACTAAAACTATTTATTCCTAATATAAGTTATTTCCTAAAAATCTACAAAACTATTTATAATAGTTTTTTCTTTTCTTATTTTTTTGGTATTTTCATCATTTGTTAATTTTTATCTTTTATTATTATTTTTATGAATTAGGAGCTTTTTTGTAAAAATAAAAATTAGAACTTCAGAGGGGCAAAAATTAGGTGTCTACATAAGGCTTACAGGAACTAACCAAGGCTTAGCAATAAGTATGTAAAACTAACTTGTAACTTTTACTTATCAGTGAGTTAGTTGTAAATTATGTATATGTAGATAGTGTTAAAAACTTTAAGTATACGTGACTTAAGTATAGTACTCCAGAAGTAGATAACTATAGTAATAGTAACTGTTTCGAGGAACATACTTGTAAATGGATGAGCTGCTTATGCATTGTTTGACATTGGAGCATCACATTCATTTAATAGTTGAGAGTTTATCTTGGGAAATGGAATTAAGACGAGTAAAGTTAAATCCACATATAGAATAAGAGTAGCTACAGGAGAATAAGTGCTAATAGAAGAAATAGTAGATAATGGACAATTGCAAATCTAAGGACAAGAAATCCTGATAAAACTCATTGTATTACCAATCAAGGGATATAATGTTATTATGGGAATATATTGGTTGTCTAAACAAAAAGCTAAAGTGGATTGCCAAAATAAGAATATAATCTTAGATAAAGGTAAGGTTATATTTCGAGGAAGAATGGATGAGCAAAGTCTAAGATTATCAATAATAGAAGTAAGTGAAGGAGTGAATGAAATTATTGAAGAATGACAATTTTGTTGGATATTTACTATAGAAGGAAAGAAGAAAACCCCAAAAGTATTAGAAATACTGGTGATAAGTGAATTTCCTGATATCTTTCTAGAAGAATTATGTGGATTAGCCCCATAACAAGAGTTAGATTTTTTATAAAATTGGTGCTAGGAGCCGAACCAATATCAAAAGCTCCATACTGAATATCACTGATAAAACTTTGAAAGTTAAAGAAGCAACTTTAGGAGCTATTGGACAAAGGATTTGTACAACTCAGTATATCTCTTTAAGGAGCGCTAGTGTTATTTGTGAAAAAGAAGGATGGAACCATGAGGTTATGTATTGATTATCGTGAAATAAATAAGGTAACTATTAAGAATAAATATCCAATATCCAAGATTGATGACTTGTTTGATCAATTGCATGGTGTCATTGTATTTACACGAATTAACTTAAGATCTAGATATAATCAATTACGAATTAAGCCAGCAAATGTACCAAAGACAGCTTTTCAAACTAAATATGGGCACTATGAGTTCTTAGTAATGCCTTTCAATTTGATGAATACACCAGCTATGTTTATGGATTTGATGAATTGTGTCTATCAACCTTAAGTAGATAAATTTGTTGTAGTATTCATTAATGATATTTTAATTTATTCTAAAACTAAGGAGGATCATGCCAATCATCTACGTTTGGCTTTGCAAAAGTTAAGAGACAATCAACTGTACGCAAAGTTGAGTAAATGTGAATTCTAGTTAGATAAAATATCATTTTTGGGACATATTATGTTAGGCAAAGGAATTTCAATTGATCCCAAAAAGGTCAAAGCAATAGTTGAATGGAAACAACCAACTACTGTAATGGAAAAAAGAAGTTTTCTTGGAATGGTAGGATATTATAGGTGATTTATAATGGATTTTTCCAAAATCACTAAGCCTTTGACTCGATTGACACAAAAGGATGTTAAATTTAAATGGAGTGATGAATGTGAACAGTGTTTTTTGGAATTGAAAAATTGTTTAATTTTAGTACCAATACTTATTTTACTAAACCCAAGTAAATCTTATTGTGTATATAGTGATGCTTTCAAAAATGGACTGGGATGTATATTGATATGAGATAGGAAAGTGGTAGCAGATGCATCCAAGCAACTAAGGCTTCATGAGAGGAATTATCTAACCTATGATTTAGAATTAGCAGCTATAATATTTGCTTTAAAGATCTTATTTATATAGGTAACATTGTGAGATATACACAAATCGTAAAAGTTTGAAATATTTCTTTACTTAGAAAGAGTTGAACTTGAGGCAAGACGTTGGTTGGAGTTAATCAAGGATTATGACTTGACCATAAACTATCATCCTAGTAAAGCCAATGTTGTAGCAGATGCGTTGAGTTATAAGAACTATGAACAAGTAGCCTCGTTAATCACTACTCAATGTGAACTGATTAAGGAATTTGAAAATTTGAAATTGAATTTAGATGGCATGAAACTGAAGCACAATTGATGAATTTAGTGGTACAACCAACCTTAATAGAAAGAATTAAGCTTTAACAAAATAAGGATCAAAGATCGAAAGAAATTAAGGAAAAGTTGAATACAAGTGATGTACATGACTTTAAAATTGATGTTGAAGGTGTGTTAAGATATAAAGATAGAGTCTGTGTGCCTAATGATTCAAAGATGAGGAATGAAATAATGACTAAAGCACATAACATAGGTTACACATTGCATCCTGGTGGGAATAAGATGTACCTCGATTTGAAGTCATTGATTTACTGGAAAGGCATGAAAAAGGATGTAGCAAAATATGTTGTTGAGTGTAATACATGCTAACAAGTGAAAGTGAAGCATCAGAGACCCAATGGTTTAATACAATCATTAGAAAAACCTTAATGGAAGTAGGATCATATTACAATGGATTTTGTAATAAGACTCCTAAGGACAAGATCAAGTCACGATTCAATTTGGGTTGTAGTAGATAGGTTGACAAAGTGTGCTCATTTCTTACCTTATTGGACTAGTGATTCAATGGAAAAGTTGGCACAACTGTATACTAAAGAGATCGTTAGACTGTATGGTGTGTCGATAAGTATTGTGTTAGATAAAGATAGTCGATTTGTATCAAAATTCTAGGAAAGCTTACATCGATCTTTAGGAACTAAGTTGCAATTTAGCATGGCTTATCATCCCCAGATAGTTGGATAGTTCAAAAGAGTTATTCAAATACTTGAAGACATGTTGAGAGGTTGTATTCTGGACTTTAGTGGTGATTAGGATTAGTATTTGCTATTAGTGGAATTTGCTTATAACAATAGTTATCAAGCAACGATTCAAATAGCACCATATGAAGCTTTATATAGGAGAAAATGTCGACCACCATTATATTGCAAAAATGATGAATACACAATGATAGGACCTGATATGATTGGATAGATGAATGAAAAAGTAAAGATCATATGATAAAGGATGAAAGTAGTACATGATCGATATAAAAGCTAGCCGGATTTGAAAAGGAAACCTATAGAATTTACTATAGGAGATCATGTGTGTGTTAAAATAATTCCATTTAAAGGATTTAAGCGTTTTGGTACTACAGGAAAGTCGAGTCCTTAATATATCTAACCTTTTGAAGTTTTAGAAAGAATAAAAAATGTTGCATACCAAATAGCTTTGCCTGTAAGTTTGGCTAGATATTACAATGTATTCCATGTGTCAATGTTATGGAAGTTCATGAAGAATCCACATACTATCATGGAATTGAAACTAGTGGTCTTACAAGAAGACTATACTGTTGAAGAAAGACTAATCAAGATCTTGGAAAATTGAATTTAGAAATTAAGAAATCAGGAAGTAAAGTACGTGAAAGTTTAATGGGGTAACAGTCCAATGGTAAAGCTAACTTAGGAACCAAAGTCAATGATGCAGAATCATTATCTGGAACTCTTCAAAGAAAAAGGTAAACAATAGGTTTTTATCAACAAGTAACTAGTTATTATGTTTAGAATTAAAGTTTTCAAGACAAAACTTTTTGAAGGTGTGCGGAAATGTAAGCCTCTAAAATTGTGTTTAAGACAACTGAGCTTAGATTTAGGGCATTCAGGGAAAAGTCATTCAATTGAGGACAAATTTTACAACTAAGATAAAAAAGTTAGTTGAAGTGACTCGGTGAAGTTAAATTTTGAAAATAATGATTCAAATTCCTAATTTTGCCCCTAGATATATAATTATTTAATATAGTGCAAAATTACTCAAAACCCCTAAAATCGAGTTCGAAATAGAACGAGAACTTAGAGATAAGTTAATTGAGCTATAAAATAAGATAATATAATATAATTTACTTTAATTTATTATATGAATATATACGTATTTTTATGAGTATACCTCGTATAAATAATAATTATATCGGTAAATTAACCCTAAATTACTTGATTATATATATTATATGTTAAATTCATAAAAATAATTAAGAAATGTATCTTAAAAATAAAAAAATATGTTAGAAACATAATTATACGAGTATAGTTATATACTACATGTGATACATACATATAATATTAATATTTAAGAAAAATATCCATCTAAACTTATCGAATTGTCATCAAATCTACTAGAAACTGCTAGATTTCACTGTGGCTCACACTTGTTAAATAACAATGTTGAATCTAAAAGCAATTAACCTACAAAAGCCACCTCATGCCTAGAATTACAATAGGATAAGGAAAGAAAAATTGGCTTATAAATCACGGCAATTTGAAACCGACCTAAACAACCATATAAGGTGCTTATAACATCATTTCACACCTTAGGATCTAGATTCACTTAAAGAAAAATTTAGAAAAAATCGTAGGAAAAAAAAAAAGGAAAAACGGAGCAATCACTAAGCTTGACTAGTTCTTAGGGCAAACCGTGATCTACTGTGAAGCCTTCAACCACTAATTAGAACCCCCAGTACCTTGGCCTTCCAACACTACCTCCTCCATTGCTAGCCACCAAAGCACCCAAGAACAGTTAGGTTAAAGTTCTACCCTATTTTTCAATTATTTTTTACAAGTAGTAATTTCACCTAGAAAATTTTGGAAAAATTATATTTAGATTATTTTGAATATGTTTTCTTGTGATATTTTTATTTTTGTAAAATTTTGAATATTTAATACATTTGCTTAAAAAAATCACTATTAATCCGAATTTTGACTTTCAAAATAAATGTACCAAATAATGTTATTTCTAGCTCAAATTTTTGTGTAGGATAAAAATGATATATAGATAATTTCTATGTGGCCAAATTTTTTATTAGAATATTTTTAATATTTATTATATTTCTCATCCTAAAAATAGCTAG
>JAMXBB010000005.1:78252473-78312013 GCA_024138015.1 Lumnitzera littorea
TCGTATTGGAAATTGTGTTATGATTGATGATTGTAATGACTGGATTGGTGTGAAATTGTCTGAACACCCTAAATTGAACCTAATCTTAATTGACCCAAAAACCCTAAATTGCCATGCATTGCAACCCTTTAAGGGATCATTAGAATTCTTCAACAAAATATCGATACCTTCGAAAAAGATAGTGCTGGATAACAAATTGGTCTCTTCCTTATCCTTAGCCAAACTAAATGATAGGAGAGAAGGTCGCGGTGAGAATGAGGGCATTGGTTTAAAAGATAGTCTTAGAAGGAGCAATGTCTCTATTGTATAAATCTAAGCTTGATTGTGAGCTATTGTATAACATAAAAACTCCTTAACCCAGATTAGAATGGGTGAAATTACTTTGATTTCACAATGGATCAAATTACGTTGCGTGATGATACTTGCTTGTTGCATTACATGAAAATAATTACTTGATAATCTTGTTTGTATTTGTATACATTCATGAGTCTTCAATTTAACTTATTAAGCTGTAGTTGCTCATACCCATATAAATCCTTTTGCAGGTCCTGATTTCTGATTTCTATGACTAATATGCCGCCCTACAACTATCCAGAGGTTAGTTCTTTTTTAAGCTTAGGGGTGTAAAGATAAATTTGCCTAATAATTAATGTATATCTAGAGTCTTACTAGTATCTTTAAGATTGAAATACTGATATTTAATATGTAAACCAGCTGACTGTTATGATATGATGGAGAATCACTTGGGAATTCTACAATAATATACATGTAATCATATATATATATATATATATTTGTTGACTTTAAGCTTTAATACTTACTATAACTTTAGTTAAATTTTTAATTGAACTATTTACTTCAAAGTAAGGAGTTGTCGACGCCTCGTATAGATTATGTCTATAATAAGCACTGTGGGGCCAGTTACTATCATAGAATGGTTTATACGATAGGACTATTGCGACTCTATGACTTTAGGGTGTAACACTACCTTGCCCTACTGTACCCGACCTAGACAACCACCTAACAACCAACCCAATCGGCAACCACCATCGGTCCCCAGCTCGCCTTGACCATCCAACACACTACCACCGATCCCCACCTTGCCTTGACTATCTGACACACTCCTACTACCCCACGGCCATCGAAGCATTTAAGAACAATTAAGTCAAAATTCTATCCTAGTTTTTTATAATTTAAAAAAAATAGTAAATTTACCTAGAAAAATTTGAAAAAATTTATATTTAGATTATTTCATACATGTTTTTGTGTGATATTTTTATTTTTGAAAATTTTGGAATATTTAATATACTTACTTAAGAAAGTCACTATTCATCAAAATTTTAACTTTCAAAATAAATGTATCATATGATGTTATTTCTAGCTTAAAATTTTTCTGTAGGATGTGCATGATATATAGATAATTTCTATATAGCCTGAATTTTGATTTGAATATTTTTAATATTTATTGTATTTTTCAACCTAAAAATAATTAGAAAATAGGCTAAAATTATGAAATAAATATGAATTTATGAAATTAAATGATGGAATGAACCTATACTAATTAGTAGTGAAGTATAATAATATTTAGATAGGTTGAAATCAATTTTGTGCAGAAAAAATTATAATTGGGTAATTTAGTATAATTTAGGAATAAAATTGTAAATTCGAATATATAGGCGATTGATCAAAAACCTAAAACCAAGTGATAACTGAATTTCCCATATTTTTAAGAGTTCATAGAAATTTTTAGGGAGTTATTTAGTGACCTGAACTATTTATTACAAATTTATGTAGTAAAATAGTTTAAATTACAAATCGGAAAGTATTTTTAGTAATAATATGTTAAAATGTAGTAAATAGTTGAATAAAAACTATCTCTATGTGTATTGGCTAGATTAGATAAAAAGTATATTTTTAATATATTTAATAATATTTTAATGACTGGGATACATTATAGGGATATTAGGGTTAGATAATACCTATATTATAGGGTTATATTGACAAATTAGGTAAAATGCAGCTTAATAACATAAAATACATATAATATAATAATATTTATTTAGATACGTATAATTGTATTAAAAACTTGAACTACCCATTAAAAGTTATCTCTAAAAATAGGATCCGTAATAAGTGTCGTTAGGTATGTACAAACTCAACGACATTATTTTTACTAAAATTAAACAATCTTAGATAATATAATTTATAACTTTATAATATTATCAGAATGTACGTATTACAATAGCCTATCATAATTAAAACGTGATTTAACCAATTAAAAATATATTTTGATACAATTAAAACGATATATAATACATAATAATATAAATTATGTATATTATTAATAATTAATAACTTAACTCAATATATATATATAATAAAACTATATATTTTTATGATAATATACTACTCTTTTAGATAAAACCCTAATGTTTTTGTAACTATTACGAAAACTAAATTTGGGTTTTGTATATATAAAACCTCCTAATGATTAGACCGTTAGTGACTCGAGTTTCCCACAGTGAGCATTTGAATAGGTAAGTTGGGATTGTAACTTTACCGATTGTTGAGATACTATATTAGAGTATCTGGAGACTTAAGAATACTATTGTTTGTGATCATAACTAGTTGCCTGTGTATATGCCATGTGTGTGTGTTTGGTATTTAGTTGTGATTGGAGTTGAACTCTTTAGTGTGCTGTTCTGTATGATTGTATCATTTCTGTATTGTGTGAACTTGTTTGGTCACTCTTAAATATAAATAATAATGATTCGACTACAACAAAACTGGACATGCATAACAATCATTAAGGGAAATGATTAGGAGTGTCTGGCCAAATACTAGCTCCCTTCGATGAAGATGAATGAAATGGTCCTTTTTCTATCTTTAATTGAATTAAATGATAGGCGAGAAGGTCACAACAAAGGTGGAGGCCATGGTTTAAAGATGGTCACGGGAGGAGGGTCTTCTTCATTACATAAACCTAGGTTTGGTTTGATTTAAGTTGCGATGAAACTCTTCAATCTGGGTTAGAGCGGATGTAATTTCTTTAACCTCACAATAGACTAGATAATATTATGTGATGTTTCAAGTGATTGGTTGTATTGCATTTCATTATCATTAATAACCTTGCTTGTAGTTGTTTATTACTCTTCTCACTTCATCCCACTTACTAAGCTATTTATGCTCACATCCACATATGCTCTTTTGTAGGTACCGAGTGAAGATCAGAATGTCCATATATCATCACCCCTAGGTTAGTGTGTTGTTAGCTAGGAAAGTAAAGAATGAGGAATCTACTGAATTTAGGCTTTTCGTTTTCTTTTGAGTTTTGAGGAAACTAATTGAGAATTCCATGAGATACCTACTAATTTCATAACTTATTGTAAATAGACTTCAAGATCTGTGGTTTTTGGTAAACTCTTATTGTAAATTATAACTCTGAATGTGAAATATTTATGTAAGTTCTATTGTGTTATGAAATAACAGGTTATATAAAACAGCTATTTTTATAAAGTTATACCATAGGTTTGATCATTTACAGGTATCAAAATGAATGCTTTAAAATGGTTAAGTCATGTACACTTTGTATAAATTATATCTACGGTAGCAGTTGTGAGGTTAGCTTTTATCTTTAATTAGTTTATATGGCAGGATTATTATAAACCCCTATTTTATTATACATAGATGATAAACATAATATTATTGAATTGTAGAATTTTCCTTTAGAGAGCACTTGATTGTATGTTATATTGTCTTCCCTAACTCTTATCTATTCTCTTTAGTAAGGGATAGTAGCTAGTGACCCTAATCAACATTTGTACATCATATTAAGTGAAGATTAGGATAAGTAGGATTAATTGGTATATCATATTTGACTAGTAGATGCTTGGATTTGCTAACCTACCTTTTAATTTTTCCTTGTTCTTATTCATTGTAGTGCGACCTTTGTGAGTACAACACTAGAGACGTATCACTGATTCTACCAGATGGTGACTTCAAAGTTTTTAAAAAATAAATAAACCAAGTTTTCCTTTACTTTATTTGAGGGTCTAAATTAAATGGGTATAGAGTTTAATTTAAATCAAGTTAAGGAAAACAAAAAACTGAAAATCCAGACTCGATACCTAGCTATAAAAGCAATTTGGTTACCCTTTGACCCTTATTAACAATGATTTAAGTTTGATATGATTGATTGGTCGGTTTAACTTGGTTCTTATGAAACCTAACCAAGATTTCTAGGTCAAAATGTAGTAATTTCTTACCCCCCACATCCCCCTAGTAAAAAAATGTAGTAATTTACTAAGAAAATAGATATAGATTTTAGAAAAACCAAAAAGTGAATTACAAAAAGCTCTTAATTTTTAAACATCAAGAATATGGATAACTTTATGACTTTAGTAATAAATTGAATTCCATTTTAATATTTTTATTAACTTCGGTTTGCTCCTAATTGGATCTTGATTTGATCCTCTTGACTATTGACTCTTTTTTATTTTCAAGTTAACCTTGCATTCTGGGCTTAACAACATGAGTTGTGGTAATGGGAAATAGAGTCATCCCTTAAAAATATTATGTGTAGCAAGTGATAAGTTGTGATTCTGCTATGTTTGAAAGATAGAACCTATGTTGGTCGGGATTATTGTCAAAATTTTGAAGTTATGAATCACTTAAAATATAACTTAATAAATATTGTTTAATGCATATTAGTCAATAGTGTGTGATTGGTGTAGCATTTGTCTAGGTGTTAGCAATATAGTATTCACTAGGTATTTTGCTCACTCCGTTTATGAAAATTATTCTTCTAGTAATTATACCTGGACTTTTTCCATCCTAATGAGATGGGGAATTTGTAACACCTTATTTCTATGCTTTTTGGCCCATCATCTTTTTGAATCGAGATTCGACCTGGCTCGTGTCATTCCAACAATCGGCAAGGAGTACTTCGTATACAATCGTGCATAGTAAGTGGAAGTCCTATTACACCTAAGGTCAACTTCAAATCACCAAATCAAGATTCATCTTATGTGGTGATTAAGGGCTTATCCAAGTATGCTAAGTAGAGTTTGATGTTTTAAACTCAACCCCATCTTTCGTAGCATGCATTCTCATTCGTGTTGCAACCGAATTGGTAAACTATGTGTCTAGTGCACACGAGAATATAAAAAACAGACCTTGCATATTCCTGCTCATATAAGAATATGTGGCAGACATGTCCTTTGAATTTGGAGTATGACACATAGCCCATGCGATAATTAGGGTATGGTGAGTGGAAAATACCAGATGATCCACTGGGATGGCCCGTTGACAAGAATGAAGCGACAGACACAAGTAGAGGATATTGAAAAAGGAACCATGACGCTTACTAAAAGATTGTGATGAAGGGCAGCAAGGATCAGGAGCGCCTCTCTCTCTTACTTGTAGAGAGATAAAATCCTCTCAATTGTGAGAGCACTTTTCACCAGAGTAGTGAATATTCTGTTGTTCTAACAGCATTACGATTTTCATGACCAGAATTCTGTTACGATATTCATTGTATCATCGCCTCATTACAACCCATGCTTTTCTTTTTCTTTGCACTAAAATCTTTTTCTACTTTGTGTCTTCTTGATCAAAATCTCAAACTCAGAAAACCCAAAACAAATAAATTTCCTTCCACTATACAATACACATCACCATTGCATACACAGTACGTAAGAGTAGCTTACATCTCTGAGCACTTTAATTAGTTCTTTATCAACCAAGTGACATTTTTTTGGGAATGTAAGAATGAATCACAGTAGATTCCTTCATTTGTTCACATCTTCATGCTTGCCTCTAATTTGATTTTCCTCTCTCATGAGTCACGTTCTCTTCAATGATCTCTTTGTTGTCTTAATTCAATCCCCATTCCTGCAGTATGATCACATTAGATAATTTAGATCTTTATCTTATCTAACTCTCTTATTCTGTTCAGCAACCACTCAGTGTCGTTTATTTCAGGTTGATGGATAGCTAAGGCAAGGGTAAGAAACCAATGACATTCCAATCGATTGATAGTGATTCAGAAGATTGCTTAGTGTTGGAACTTGACTCTAGTGGATCTAGTAAAGCAAGGTTTTTGATGATAGGTAAAGTTTTCTTTGATAAAACACTCAATAAGCTAGAAATCATGAATATCCTTCAAAAAGCTTTGGAGGATTATGGATCTATGAATTTCAATTCATTAGGTGTTAATACTTTGCTGATTGCTTTTGATTCTCTAGAAATGCAAAGAAAGGTTGTCAATGATGGTCCATGGTTAGTGCTAGGATTGTCGCAAATATTGATGTTCAGTAGAAGCCACTGCACGTGCTTCAACCTTTGAATTGTTCCACATAGTGCTGAGCGCTTAGGAGGAAGAAGAAACAGAGGAAAATGCATGAAAGAAGAATGTATGTGTAAATTATGACTATCTAACTTCAAATCTATTACAAGGCAATATTTATACTATAGTTCTAACTAACTAACAACCTCCAACTAATCAAGAAAATAATTAATCCTATACTCACAAGCTCACCATAAAAACATGGAAAACATCTGCTTTACAATATATAAGTTGGTGACTGTAACATCCCCCCCTCAAGTTGGACCCGAGTGAAGACCTAACTTGAAACAAAATTGGTGAAGTTGATGTCTATTAATAGCTTTGGTGAAGAGATCAACTAACTGGAAAGCAGATGGAACATGAACTATGGATAAGAAACTTGATTGAACACAATCTCTGATAAAGTGAACATCCACATCAATGTGCTTCGTTCGACCATATAAACACGGATTAGAAGCAATGAGTATAGCAGACTATAATCACATACAAAAAAATGGGAAAATTAACAGAAATATGAAGGTCACAAAGCAAATAGGACAACCAAAGAAGCTCTTTGGTAGTAGCAGCTAAACTCCTGTATTCAGCCTCCATCGTGGACGTGGAAACAATAGGTTGTATCTTTGTTTTCCAAGCAACAAGAGCATTACCAAGGAAAACACAATAGCTAGTTAAGCATTTACAATCAAATGAAGATCCCCAATCAGAATCAGAATAAGCATGAAGTTGCAAATTGTTATGAACTGGATAAAACAACCTAAGATGAAAAGTTCCCTTGAGATATCGAAGCAAATATAACATAACTTGATAATGAAGAACTCTAAGAGCTAAAACTGTCAAGACCCTAAAGGGGGCCTAGTAGGATTACCTAAATTTTCCATAACATGTGTGCACCCATGATATGAAAACCGTCTTACAAGTTAGAGATTGCAAGACTCTAAATAATAAATCACTAAGGTTACTGATTTTTAAGTAATCAATTTACTGTAGAATAAGTAACCAATTTACTGTAGAATAAGTAACCAATTTACTGTAGAATACAAATATAAATAACTATGGGCATCCGTTATCCCACAGTTCCTCAGAACCGCAGAGAATCGGTATCCCTTACCAAATAATAAGACAGGATATACTAGCATTATAGTAAGATTTAATAAATAAATATTTTCTACAAAGGATGTCTATGTATCATCTAAAAAGTACTCAGCTACTTCTAATACTAATGAACATATCTTCATCTCGCACTCAGCACTCGAGACATATCACAATCCCATCGTATGTAAACCTGCAAAGAAAACTAAGGGGGAATGAGCATAAAACAGCTTAGTGAGTTCGTTCCTCACTACTACCGGTCAAGCAAGTTTTCACACATTATTATCACACATGCAAGCAAGCTATCTACATACATAATGAATGCAGGCGTGATGAATGCAAGTAACACATCCATAGGAGTCCGGAACTATGAAAGGTGTAGAATTACATCGTTTACAGTTCGATTATCCCCTGTACTTACCCGCACAGGACACCTCAGCTTACCTGCAGAGGCTACCTAGGGGTACCACCCCACTAGGCAAAACTCGACTATTACCCTAACCGAGAAAAGAATTTCAATCCAAATAGGGGGAGTCCGAACTAGGACTATCCACCCTCCAAGGCCCTTCGGGCACAAACATGCGAGTCTTCTCACAACCAAAAGTAACCAAGGCCTTTCAGGCACAATAAAGAGAATCCTCTCGCTATCAAGTGGACAACCTATGCTAGCTTTGCCTTAATGTTAAAAATACTATTTATGGCTCCACAAGCCCTTACAGCGATCATGCAAAAATTTGTTTAAGGATAGAAAAGCTTTTGCCAAAAATACTTTTCTTAAGATTTTTGCAAGGCTAGCACTCTCCATTCATACCTTTACCAAGTCATAGACATGCAATGAGTAGAACCGGTTGTGTAGGCAGATATTTATATTTATCAATTTAAAAAAGTGACCATACGGATGATAGCATACAAACAGAACAGTCATTCAAACATACAAGCAATAGCAGACAGCAAAACATCATACAAGGAACACGCACAAGCAAGTAGCAGGTCATTAGAACTCCCTCACCTGGATTATTGCTCATTCTCTAAGCCTTTAGGGTTTCCAAGACTCGATATCGAACGCCTAAATCAAAATGATAAGCCTTATAAGTGTTCTGAGAATTCAGACTCCTTAGTCAACTAAAAGTCTATTGTAGTTTGTCTAGTTTCCTCCAATATAACCCGAGTATAGTATGTATAGGGTTACCATATTCCATGAGATTAATAATAACTATTTTTTTTTTTATTAGTAAGGTATGAGGCTTCCTTTATGTATTTTGAAATTTTTTTGTTTTGATTCCGATATTTGCGAACTTATAATGGTTTTTCATCGTTTTCGGACGCACGTTCATACGGTAATGTCCGTTTTGGATGTTAAGACCCGTGTTTTATGATATGGGCTAAATTTATTAAAATTTTATTTTATTGAAGTTTAATTACTCCTATTGGCTAGTTTTATGTTCCATTTTAGCTGTTAATGATTTAATTAGCCATTTAGTCTTATACTTAGGGGCTTTTACTTTGCTATTATTAATTTATGTACTTAATTAAGTATGATTCAATTTAGAAAGTGTATTAGGGTTTACTAATTTAGGATCCTAATTATGATACACTCTTCTTCTTTTCTTAGTTTATAATCTATGCTTATGTCATGCTTACATCATCATTTGCTTATGTCATCTTTTGCTTATGTCATGACTTATGTCATCATGTGCTTACCTCATTACTCACCTCATCATTTAATTACCTAAGCTTCACCTCATGCTTATGTCATGTCTTAATGTCTTATGTATACTTTAATTAAACTACTATGTACATATACCTTTACTATACTTATATGTATACTAATATACTTAAACATATACTTATACATGTACTTATACTTATACCGTATTTATACATGTATACCTACTCATATACTTATACGGTTGAATACGTATTTTTATACAAAAATTCGTATGCCTAATCTTTTCCTTAAGAAAAGCTTCCTAATTCCATTCCTTTGTATTTTTATGTATGTATTTAGTATAGTATACACATATATAGCTAGATATGGTCTTAATTCAAGTTATGTACATGATAAATACTCATGTATAAAGGTTTACATACATGTATTCTTTTAGTATTCCCTTATGTGCACGTACTTATGAGCATATACTCATGTCTTCCTTTCTTCTTCTTCATAATTTCTAATTTCTACACTTAAAGATGGAAACTTTGTTCCCTCCTCTTCAGGACAACATTAAATACATAACTAATTATCTAATCTACCTAATTAACTAACTAATGAATAATATAAACCAACATAAAGAAAGTTAAGTACATACCTTTAGATGTGTTGAATTTAAGGAGACAAAAGTGAAGAAGTGAAAGTGAAAGTGAAAGGAGGAGATGAAGCTCATGGCAATGGAGGGTATGTTTTGTTTTGTTTCTTTTGTCTTGTGTTGATTATGGAAGAAGGCAAATGGTGGGGCCACAATGAAGAATAAGTGGACGGCAACTAAAGAAGGGAAGGGAAAAAGAAAAACCAAAAGAAAAAGAAAGAAAAGCCATCATTAGAAATGTAGATATTTTTCCTTATCTCTTAATGTCTTTTGTTGACTTTTCAAATGGTTGACTTGGTCAACTTTCAAAAAATAAAGACCCTTTTGTGTACATAATGAATTAATTAGGAAAAATTTGGAGAAAGATTAAGGAAATGAAGGGAAATAAGAAATTTAGTGAATTGATTAGTAAAAATAGGTAATGAGATCTTCCATTAGGTATTTATATCCTATATACATCATTTGGTAAGCTACTTAGTATAATTGAGATGAAAAATAGCATTTAGGATATTAAGGTTTACTACATTTAACCTAATCTTCAACTATACCCTTAACTCTATGTAATACTATCTTAATCACATACTTAAGGGATAAATATAATCTATGACTCATTATCTTAGTTTCTAAGGGATCACTTAAGTATTATAAATGTTTATGCATGAATGAGGGTTATTTTTAGTCGTTTACCAATGAAATAGCAAAATGTGGAGGATATATAATCATTTAGGGTTTTAGGGTAAATTATGGTGAATTAGTGCTTTTATATCCTTAAAGTTATAGTTTTAGGGTTTTTATTACTTTAGGGCACAATCTCTAATGTTTTTACACATTTAGGGTTTCATATATTCTTACGCGATTAAATCTTCAATTGTCATCTTAGGGTTTTGATGAGGTTCGAGGTTTTAGGGTTTTCGTATGCAGTTAGGGGTTCAATTGATGATTTAAGGTTTTTTGTATCCACTTTAGGTTTTAGATTGAGATTTTAATCGGTTTTTAATCTTACTGGCTCTTTTGAGTTCGAGAAATCATCTACAGTTTGGACGTTTGTTTCTATACTTAGAAAACTAAATTCGCGGGGTTTACAAAAACAAATTGACTCACTCAAAAGATCAAGGATGAACTTACATTGATTGATGAAAAGTCCTTCACCAGTGCGACAAAGCTCCAATCCTAAGAAAAATCGAGCTTGGCCCAATTCTTTAATGGTAAAAGCTCTATTAAGCTCATTTTTTATATGCAAAATAAAAGCTTCAATAGAGCCAGTCAACAACATGTCGTTAACATAGAGAAGAATAAGTACAAATCTTGCCTGACCAACATGAACATATAGAGAATGATCATGCTGTGATTGAACAAAGCTACACGAGAGCAAAAAACTTGGATAATTCTAAGTTCCATTGCTTAGAAGTTTGCTTCAAACCGTATAAAGAACGCTTCAATTTGCAAACTTGATCAAGAAGTGCTTTGTTGTAACCTTGTGATGGTGTCATGTAGATATCTTCATCAAGATGCCCATGAAGAAAAGCATTATTTATGTCGATTTGCTATAAAGGCCAATGGTTAGCAACAACAACAACAAAAACAAGATGAACTATATCAAGCTTGGCAACAGGGGAGAAAGTCTCATGGTAATCAACTCCATATCTTTATGTATAACCCTTTGTAACTAAACGAGCCTTATGTCGCTCAATAGTCCCATTAGGTCGATATTTGATCTTAAACACCCATTTGCATCCTATCGCCTTTTTATCTTTAGGTAAAGTGACCAGTTCCCAAGTATCATTGCATTCAAGAGCATTAAGCTCTTTGTTCATGGCATCAAGCCATTCTTGTTGATTAGTCGTGTCTAAATAAGTATTAGGTTCCTTAGTCACAAAAACATGAGACAATGAAGCAACAAAACCACGTAGGAGATGTGAAAAAGCTTTAGGTGTTAATAAAGGAAAAGCAATAGATGATGGTTGAGAAATAGGGGAAACAATAGGTAAGGAAGAGCTAGAACTAGTGTGATTTACGTTGGTCACAAAATCTTGTAACCATTGAGGAGGTTATCTTTGTTTATGAGACCTTTGAAATTATGTGTCAGTAGGTGCAGACAGTGATTGACTTAGAGGATTATTTGAAGGAGAAGAAGAACTACTAGATAGAGTTGCAACATCATGATCAGTAAATGACCGATTGGAAGAAGATGGACTAACTAGTGGAAAAGACTCAAACAAAACATGATTTTTGGTTACAAACACAGAAGGATCAAAATTAAATAAATGAGTAGACTTACGGAAAGGAAAAACATGTTTGAAGAATTTAACATCTCGAGACACTTGAATTTTTCCAGTTTTCAAGTTGTATAGCTTATATACTTTTTGTTGTGATGGATATCCGAAGAAAACACATTGTTCTTCTCTTGGGTCAAATTTGTCCTTAGACCATGGCTGAATGCTAATAAAACATAAGCAGCCCATAACTCTCAAATGATTGTAATCAGGTAGTGATCTAAACAGTAGTTCATAAGGGGACTTCCATCCATGGCTTTGAATAGGCATTTTGTTTGTTAAGTATGTAGCAGTAAGAATACACTCTCCCAAAAGGTCTTCGGTAAATTGGCAGTGATGTGTGGCTTTGACTGTATCAAGAAGATGGCAATGTTCTCTCTCCACCACTCCATTCTGTTGGGGTGTGTATGGAATTGTTTTATAGTGAAAATGCCAAGTGAAGAAAACAAAAACTCACACGTGTTGGATATGAACTCCCCCCCCCTTCCCGCCCCCAATTATTGGTTTTAATGACATTTGATACAACTTGAAACTGATTTTTAACATAACAAAAGAAATGTTTCAACAATTGTGAAGTCTGATATTTATGATGCATCAAATAAGTCTATGTAGACTTAGTGAAATCATCAACTATTAACAAGAAATATGTAGCACCTGAAATTGAGGAAATAGCATACGGTCCCCATACATCAACATGTAAAATCTGAAATGGAGAAGCAACATGATGTTCACTATTAGGAAAGTGCAACCGATGAAACTTTCCTAATTGACATGAATTACAAATAAAAGAGTGAACATGAAGACTCTTACAACTGGATAAATGTTTCAATGTAGCTACAGAAGGATGTCCCATACGAGCATGAAATAAGTGTAACAATGTACTATTGACATGTGAAAGAAAAACATTGTGGACTGAAGTACTATTACTAGTGGACAATGAAAGTATGTTTGACTCAACTTAGAGCATATAAAGTCCATCAGCCACCGCTGCTCTTGCTAACACTATACCTTTATTCAGGTCCTGAAATGTACAACTTTGTTTATCAAACATAGCAGATATGTTTAACTGATGTAAAAGTTTAGGTATTGACAAGAGGTTACGAGAAAGATGAGGTACAAGTAGAACATGATTGATGGAAATTAAGTCATTAATGCGTATAGTTCCATGGTACGTAACTGTAAGAAAATGTCCATTAGGTAATCTAACATGTGTTGGTGTGTGAAGTGGCTGCAAATCAAGGAAAAGGTTTGAATGAGGGCTCATATGATCAGTTGCTCCACTATCTACGACCCAAGAACACATTTTCTTGCTTATAGTGCTAAAACAAGAAGAATGAATTGAAGTCATACCTACAAACTCCATATGATTTGCAGCAGCTTCAACAACAGTGGAAAATTCCTTTTTACCACGCATTAACTTGATCACCTCATTATACACAGTGTATATAAGATCCGGATCTACTTGTTTCATATCTCCTATGCTACAATCAATTGGAGTTTCATTGTTAGTATTACAAAAGGATACCATCACATGATTCTTACTAAAACCAATTCTTGTATTTTTGTTTACTCTCTTCTCTTTGTACCAATTAGGGTAACTAACCAACTGAAAGCATGTGTCCATAGTATGTCCTTCTCCCTTACAATGCTTGCAAACTACCTTACTAGACTAAGGCTTAACCCGTCGTCGATCAATAAGATTCTTAACAGTCTTTGTCTTATTCATCAAATATGCAGACGCATCCACATCATAGGAGACTATGGAAATGACTTCCCTTTGTTTTTCTACTTGTTGTGGTAAGTAAAAAAGCTTTGTTCACATTCGGAGTTGGATCCAATGAAAGAATCTGATTGCGAACACTATCATAACACTCAGTAATTCCCATAAGAAACTGAATTAGCTTAGTATACGACTCATGCTTTAAAATTCTATCTCTAAGCTGGCAAGTACAATTAGATACACTACCATATTTGCAACAAGGATAAGAATGAATTACCTGAAGTTCATCCCAATATCTTTTTAGTTTGCTATAGTAAGCATTAATCAAGAGATTACCTTGTTTCAAATTCGTAATCTCATACTAAATTTGAAAAACAAGAGGACCATTAGCTATACCATATCTCTCAGTTATCTCATTCTATAGAGCATAAGCAGAATGTGCATATAGAAAACCTTGCGCCAAATTAGTAGTCGTGGAATTAAGTAACTGGCAACACACCATAAAATTGCACCTAATCCATTTCAATAAATCTTGCAGTTTTGTGTCATTCGGTCGCACTAAACTTCCATCAACAAAGCCTATTTCAACTTTATGCCTAATGCTATTTTTACTGCCTTACTCCATGCGATGTAGTTATATCCATAAAAAATTATATTGCATATGGACATCGAAGGATTATCCGATCCACTCAGATACATAGGATCCATAAAACTAAGATCAATAATTGAGGACATATTGAATCCTGGCAACAAACTATCCAATACTGAAAAAGGATGAAGACAGTACCTTTTCAGATAAGCTCTGATGCCATGTCGTAAATACCGATGTTCAACAGAAGCCACTATACGTGCTTCAGCCTTTGAATTGTTCCACATAGTGCCAAACGCTCAGGAGGAAGAAGAAACAAAGGAAAATGTGTGAAAGAAGAATGTATGTGTAAATTGTGACTATCCAACTTCAAATTTGTTACAAGGCAATATTTATACTATAGTTCTAACTAACTAACAACCTTTAACGGATCAAGAAAATAATTAATCCTATACTCACAAGCTTATCATAAAAATGTGGAAAACATCTGCTTTACAATATACAAGTTGGTGACTCAACAAGGACATGTATTAATTATGGAAGTTTGGAGATTAATGTCGAAGAAATTGATTTGGATTCGGTTGCCTTTTGGGTTAAAGTGCATGGTCTGAAATGAGATCAAATGACGGATTATAATGCGAGGATAATTGAAGCTTCATTGGGGGAGTTAATTGAATGTGAACCAATAAAAAAGGAAAATGGATCGAGAAGAGGCTTTTTAAGGGTGAGAGTTAAAATCAACTGCAATAAACCCCTAAAGAAGGAAATGTGGATTCAACGATCAATTAATGAAAGATGCAATATATTCTTCAAATATGAAAGGTGGTTCGATTATTGCTTTACCTTCGGAAAATTAAGACACATTGCTCGCCAGTGCTATATAAAACTGGATCTAGCAATTTGTATGATTCGAACTGGAGGCCTTTTGCTGTATGCAATGGGCTTTGGTCACAGGAAGAGAAAAGTTGATTTACCATGGAGGAAGGAGGACACTCTGAATGAGATTGTAAATTCCCCTGCAAAATAATTTCCAGTTAATCTACATGAGGAATCTCTTTTGAAAGCTGATTCAGTGCCAGATTCTTCACCAATTAAAACACCACTAAACTTTAATCAGGATGCAGCAACAAATTCTACCATGGCCACATCCTCAAGCTCCGCTATAGTTTTCTCTCCTACCAAATTTCCATCATCCAACCCTACACCTGTTAGAACCAACACGACAGCCATTGTTTCATCACCAACCAAATTCCCTACGCACCATATTCCTTCCACCAACACCACGTCATCCATTGTTTCTTCACCTACAAAAATTTCACAATTCCATTTGCCAATTAAGTCTACTTCCACATCTTCTTATATCATTAAACTTCCACCCGATGATTCGGAACCTGAAAATGAGATACATTCAGAAAGCAGGAAATTATTGACACAACCAGAAGAACCAAACATTCTAGAATCTACTCAAGCTACTGAATTTTTTGCGTCATCCGAAGTCGTGAAAGCCCTCAAGGATCTCTCTCTTAAACGTGCTACAGAGGAAGAGCTGAAGTGTCCTTCAAAGTGAATTAAGTTGGAGAATTAGGTGCCCAAGCCGATGGCAATTGAAAAATTTGAATTGGGTTGTGCAACATTAAAGAAATCTGTAGACTTATGAGAAGGAAATATAAACAAAAGAAAAATAGCAGCATTGAAAAGATTGGAGAGGGGTGTGGTGGAGGAGGATGTTTTTATTGATGTGGAGGTAAAAGAAGTTGATTCTCTTCTAAAAAAGGGTGATGGTAGTTGGCCTTCAACAGCCACAAGGTTACCATGAAGCTATTATGTTGGAATTGTCAATGATTAGGTTCATCCTTGACAATTAAGAATTTCCATGGACTCATTAATAAAAATAATCCGAGTATAGTGTTTCTTATGGAAATGAAATGAATATGTTGACAAAATAAGGAGAAGGATATGATCAAGCTATTTATGTCCCTCCCATAGGTACAATTAGGGGTTTGGCGTTGTGGTGGATGGGAGAGTTGAGGGTGGAAATTGTTAAATCCAGCCGTTATTTTATAATTTCTACAGTTAAGAAAGTTAATGGCAACAATGTTGGTACTATTGTTTAGGTTCATTCTCCAATGGATTTTGTTGGAAACAAGATTTGTGGCAAATTTTAATAGAATTTTCGCATATTGTTGAAGACCGTTGGATGACTGTAGGGGATTTCAATGAAATTGTGGATGATCACAAAAAGAGTAGTGGAAGATCTAGAGATAGAAGATTAATGGAGCGATTTTGGCATATAATATCATCTTCCCAACTTATTGATGTTGGCTTTAAGAGATAGAAATTTACTTAGCTAAACAAACAGTTTGAAGGTGTTTTGGTCAAGGAAAGAATTGATCGAGCTTCAGTCTCAACTAATTGGAGAAATAAGTACCCCAACATGACGGTTTTTCATAGCCCCATAGTAGGGTCAAACCATGTTGCTATTATCTTGGGGCTGGACAACAAAGTGAAAGAAGGAAAAAAACTATTTCTCTTTGAGAATTTGTGGAGGGCCATTGAAGAATGTCAAGAAACAATAGAGAAAAGTTAGAGTAACATGGGGATTTCTTGTCCTTTGCAACAAGTCATTAATAATCTGACTAGTTGCAAAGGAAATCTATTCAAATGGAGTAAGATTGCAATATCAAATAGCAAAGAGAAAATTGATCAGCTGCTTAAGAAACTTAGTGCTCTTCAAGATGAAGAGGCTGAATAAGTGGAAGAGGATGAAGAAGAAATTCTTAAAGAGTTAGAATTATTGTAGGGGCGAGAAGAGGAATATTGGCATCAATGTTCAAGAATCAAATGGTTAAATTATGGTGATCAAAATACATCCTTTTTTCACCAAACATCATGAATAGAAGGTAGAAAAATAGAGTTTCTAGGATACAAGACATGAATGGAAGATGGTGTGAGGAGGAGGAAGATATTAGCAATGCAGTTTTAGATTTCTTTAGGCATCTCTATGCTACTGATGGTGCTAAACCTCTAAGCATAATGCGGTAATGGTTGGAACTAGTGTTTACAGATGAAATAAATGAAGATTTATGTAGAGAAGTAATGGTAGAGGAAATTAAACATGTGGTTTTTTAGATGGGTGCTTTCAAAGCACCAGGTTTCGATGGATTTTCGAGGGACTTTCTACCAAGCATATTAGGATGTCATTGGTGCTTCCATTGGCAATCTAAAAATTCTTCTCCTCAAGTACTTTTCCTAGTTCACTTAATCTTACAAATATTGTTCTAATCCCAAAAATTCCCTCTCCCAAGTCAATTTCTCACTATAGGCCTATTAGTTTGTGTAATTTTCTTTATAAAATAATTTCAAAAATTTTAGTCAATAGGTTGAAACCTTTCCTTTGTGATTTTATTTTTGAAAACCAAAGTGCATTTGTGTCAAGAAGGTTGATTCAAGATAATATTTTGGTTGCTCATAAGTTTTTTCGCTGTCTAAAAAATAAGGAAAAAAAAAAGGAAAGTATTTAGTTGTAGGTTAAAAATAGATATGAATGAGGCCTACGATAAGGTAGAATGGGATTTCTTAAAGGGTGTTCTTGTTAAACTTGATTAGAAGATGGGTGAACTAGATTATGTATTGTGTGAGTTCAGTTGAAAATGACATTTTAATTAATGGGAGTGTTGCAGGTCATATTAAGCTAACAAGAGGATTGAGACACGGGGACCCTTTATCCCCCTATCTCTTCTTTTTGATAGTAGATGTATTATCTAAGCACTTAAACCAATTGGCTAAGGAAGATAGATTAAGAGGAGTGAAGCCTAAATATAGATGTCCAAGGATTTCTCATTTGTTGTTCGCGGATGATTCCTTGTTTTTTGTAGAACTTTCAGAAGGAAACATTGGGGTTTTGAAAGAGACATTGTGGGAGTATTGTGATGCTTTGAGACAACAGGTAAATTTCTCAAAATCAAATGTCTTTTTCAGTGCTAATACTATACTAAAGCTTAGACAAAGGGTTACAAGAGAGATGGAGGTAAGGGAGTCATCAAACTTGGGAAGATATCTAAGACTTCTCACTTTCTAAGGAAAATCAAAGAATGCTGCATTAGGCTTTGTAAGGGAAAAAATAAAATAGAAGCTTTAGGGTTGGAAGAGAAATCTTTTAAATCTAACTGGGAGAGAGGTATTATTAAAAGCAATGGCTTTTGTCATACCTATCTATCCTATGAGTTGTTCTAGATTTCCTTTAGGATTCTATTGAAGGATCAATGGTTTGGTCACTAACTTCTTTTGAGGTCAGTGAGAAGACAAAGGTAGAATTCATCAGATTGGTTGGCATAAGCTTAAAAAACCAAAAGAACAATGAGGAATGGGATTAAAAGATCTTTATTTGTACAATTTGGCTCTCTTGACAAAGTTAGCATGCAGAATTCAAAGGTCTCCGAATGTTTTGTGGGTTAGGGTATAAAAAGGTCTTTATTATCCTAATTACAATTTCAAAGAAGCAAAGAAGGTGTTGGGGAAGGGGGGTAGGGGAAGTGTAGGGGACTTGGTCTAGTGTTCTGAAATGGTGGGATGTTTATTTAGAGGTGCTTTTTGGTAGATAGGGGATGGCAAATTGATTCATATTTGGAGAGACAAATGTATTCCTAGACTACTTAATAACAGATTGAAAGCTACACCTAGGGTAGGTGTACTTGACATAGTAGATTTATTAATAGATAGAGAAGGAGGGTTTTAGGACCTCGAAAGTATTTTAGAGTGTCTATATACTATGGAAATAGAAGCAATAAGAAAGATCCACATACTAGTTCGAAGGAAGAAGGATACTCTTGTCTAGCCGTTCATGAAGTTGGGAGATTTCATTGTAAAATTGACTTAATTCTTCTTAATTAAGGAAGAATCTAAAGATCGAACACTAAAGGCTTCAACATCTAGAGAGTTATCTGCAAAGGATTGGAAAAGGTTATGGCTTTCAAATGTTCAACTTAAAATAAAACATTTTTTTATGAAGAGTATCAATAGATTCACACCTTATGACAAAAAATCTTTAGAAAAGAACAGTGGTTCAATAAAATAGCAATGCCTTCTGTGAGGACACAAAGACAGTTGAACAAACTTTAATCTTCTATCATTGGATTGAAGTTGTATGGTATGGCACTTTAGGTCTTTGTGTTGAATGTTGCAAAGTTGATAGTTTCTTTTGATGAGTGGAAGATTGTATGAAGAAAGCAGTGACCTTGAGGTATGGTGATGTAAATTTGTGAAAGAAGTTAGTTTAGGTGGTGTAGCTGGTATGGAAAGAGCATTGTGATGCGGTTTTGGGAGGAAGAAGACCCAATCCGGATGGTGTAATTAGGCACTTCCATGTAGTTATGGAGGAGTAGGGTAAATTGAAAGAAAACCCTGGAATTTCAAAGAAAGAAAGAGCTTTGGTTGATGCTCATTGAGTTAGGTTATGTTGTTAGTGAATTTTAGGAGTTGGAAATGTCCTGTAAAGATAAGAAAATTACTTGGTACCGAGGTTAGTCTGGTGCAGCCACTCGATGCCTAAGTTAATAAGTAGGAATGAGGAAAGTAAAGTAAGTGGTTAAGAGTTATTAGATGTCTCTTATAGAGTTTCTTTCTTGTATTTATAGGAGATTGTCATGTCTGAAAGAGTAGTTATCTGAATAATTGTCGAGATATGCGGAAACTTCTTAGTTAGGCAACTTCCCTGAAATGTAGGGAGAGTAAGCAGTTATGTAATATAATTGTATTTGTGATAACTATTTGCATTATAAACTTGAATTCAAATTAGGAGCGAATTTGTATTACTTAGCGGAATGCCAAAATTGTCAATTACTCGATCAGATGCTAAGAGTGTAGATTATTTAGCTTGTCGGCAGCCGAATGGATGAGTAAGCGAAGTTATATCAACGCTTGTCAAACTAGGTAGACAAAAACTGACTATTAACATTTGCCTTCCAACTCTCGTGTTTGAGAATGCAACAAAGGGAGTGATATATAATGCACTAGAGGCCGAGTGGAGAGTAGTTCCTTAGATGCTGGGTAAGGTGGGAAGCAAGATGGATTGTGTCCTAATTGAAAAGTCATAATTTTCAATCTCCTACCTATTCAAAAAACCAAAAAGTAGGAGGCATGACACCTGTTGCCTTAGTTATTGTGGCGCTGTAGGCTTAATAATTGTTAGGAAGTAGTTAACCATCGGATTTCTTGTCTTGAAGCACGTATCAATAATCTAAGTCATTATCAAATCAGTGCATCATTACCATCAGAAACGAATTTATAGTTATAAGGTGAGTTATCCGTATTTAAAGGACTGTTCACAATCAAAATACATTTCTCCAATTGCATCTCCTAGCTTTCATTTGCTTTCTTGTCTTCACTCTCATACTCTTCAACTTATGTGATATCATTCCTTATAACCATTTAGGTATATCCATATAATAATATAGTTTACTTCGACGACTCTCCAGATGGAATTGTTGGTTTTGCTAACAGAGTTCTTATTACGAAATATAACTAGTAGTAGCAAGAACTTCTTAGAATGTGGAATCTTAGGAGGCTGAGAGAGGAGGAAAGGGTATGTTTCCTAAGGGAGTGCAAATTCCACATATACCTGAAATATTTAGATTTTGGGTTATGCTTCCTTTTCTCAGCATTTATGAAGGGCTTCTTCAACTACTTTAAAGTCATGCTGAGTATGTTTTCACTAAACACATATTGGCTTCTAGCAGCTTTCGAGATAGTTTGTGAAGAAGTTAAAATCAAGGCCATGCTTCATTTGTTTTGGTATATCTTCACCATTAGGAGGCAACCTAATGGGTAGTACTTTGTTGCTGCGAGGCATAGTTGTAAGTTGATGGATGAGTTAGAGTCCAAGATCTATAAGTGGCATGATAAATTCATGTCAATAGTGTTTGATAAGGAGTTGGATTTTTAGACTCAATGGATTGAGTCAATCCATGTGAAGAATATAGAACTAATGCCGAATGATGCCGCAGTGGTGAAGAAAATTCAAGATAGGACAAAGAACAAAATGTTCTTCTAGGACAACGAGAGAATTATACGGCATTATGAAAGTGGAGAGCCAATCTTTTCTGAAAAAGAAGGTATACTAATGAGTTACCACTGTGCCGAGTATAACTATAAAAGGAAAGCCATTCTTGTGACTTAGGGGGAGAATTATCGCTTTTGAGCCTAGCTTAGCATGTAAAATGTAAGCTTATTCTTTTTCCTTGCATTAATATTAACGTTTTTACTCATATTACAGATATAGGTACTGATGAGGCAAATCCTATCAAGCTACTAGCTTAGGCTAAAGCCAAAAAACCAAAAGTGGATAAGAGGGCAACCACTATAGCAACTACCACTTCGCTTGTTACCATGAAGAAAATGGCAAAGGAAGACACAACAAAGCGGGTGACAGTGCAGAAGAAAACGTCCTGCCCTACCGAGAAGTGGAAGGAGGGTAAGAAGACTTTGCTGGTCGTGGTCGCTCATTCTAGGGAGCCTTCGATCGAAAGTATTCATCCTGCTACTAAGTCAAGAAAGGGTAGCCGAAATCCAACCCTGCAGTAAGGCTGAAGATGCCACTACTACCAAAGGGTTGTCGTTAGTAGTGGAGGTGGTGCCAAGTGCTGATAAGAGACCAGGGAAGGACCTCCCCAACCAACCACTTACTAAAAGGTCCAAGGGATTAGATGAGAGGACGAAGGAGGTAATGTGGTCCAAAGCTCTCAGCATCAGTAGTACCGAATTTGTTGCCAATAAGGAGGTCAGTGAGTACTTCATCCCGTATTAGAATTACAAAGTTTTAGACACCGACTTGACCTTAGGAGACATAACAAAATCTTTGGCCTTAATGGAAGGAATAATTCTTCTAAAGGACAAAAAGATTGCCAACAAGGATGTCAACAGGGTCGGCAGTTGTAATAAGGCCTATATCGTAGCTAAGTTGTTTGATGTGAGTATCCATGACCATCTTTTAACTCTTGAATTTGTTTAGTTGCTGATACTCCTTTCCTTTTTCAAATAAGAAACCATGTTTTGATAGCTTTAGATGAGGCCGATAAAGAGACGAAGAAGTTAATATTTGTAGTAGTCTCTATGTATGCTGTCAAGTCACTTCTAATACTCATCATACTAAATGAAATTGTTGCAGAAAATCGAGAGTGCATATAATGCTTCCAAAGCCTAGATTGCTACTACTGAGAATGCAAGGATAAAGGTCGAGATAGAGGTGATAAAGCTCCAAGAAGACCTTGCTGCTAAAAAGTTGGCACATACCCTTACTACCGATGAAGTCTCAAGCTTAAAGGCCAAAATTGAAGAACAATACAAGGAATTTGAAGGCCTAAAGGAGGAGTTGTTGAAGAAGAAGGAAGAATGCTGAGGGTTAGGCTGAACTCTTTGCATGATGAGTGATGAGGAAGATAGGCTCAGAATGCAAATAAAAAAGTTGGAGACCAACAACACAAACTTACAAAGCCGTGTTGCCGAACTAGAGGACACTATTAAAAGATGACCTTCTATCGAAGAGGCACTTGATATAATCACTCGTAGTTAGCAATACAAGAGACTTCTACGAAAGAAGTTATTAGAAGGGGTCTAAGTGGTAAGAGAGGAGATCTAGAAGCTTCACCCTGATTACGATCTCTCATGCCTTGACTTTGCTAACGTCGATAATAAAGTTAGTAGTTGCAATGAGGTTGACGACAATGAGTCAAGTGCCAAGATAGTTATGAAAGGTAATAACGAAGCTCATACGGAGGATCTAAGAGAAGATGAAGAACATCTATCAAAAGAAATCCCTTGTGTACAGAAAGAGAAATTTGTTGGCTCCAAAACCCCAAGCACCGATAAAGAAGTTTACTCAAAGAAAGCCCTAGCCTCCAATCTAAAAATTACTTTTGCTGACTTTGAGAATAAGCCATAGGATTTTCTTTGTATTCTTTGTACATTGCTTTCTTTCATATAATAGGCCAAGTATTGGTAACTACATTGTTGAATGAAATATCTTTCATATAACTGTTTCTAGTATGTTTTATCTCGTACACCGCGTTTTCTTGGCATAAATGATATATGTGTTTTATTTCACATGTTCTTATTCGTTAGCATGTTTTTATTTCATATGCTAAGTATTGTTCGGCATGTTTTATTTCATACGCCCAATTATTTCTTAGCATGTTTTATTTTACATGTCCAATTTGTACGTATTTATAGACATTATCCGTTAGCCGTTTGAGACATAGACTAGCCACATGTTTTATTTCACATACCTAATTATTTTTTTAGCATGTTTTATTTCACATGCCCAATTATTTTTCAACATGTTTTATTTTACACACTCAATTCGTACATCTTTATAGATATTGTTCATTAGCCGTTTGAGATATGGACTAACTGCATTACTCAGTTGTAAGATTAATTTATACAGTTCATTAACCACGATAAGTTAAAACTTATGTTATTTCATTTACCTTGTAGTGTAGAATTGATTAACTTAGTAATCATAAAAAGATTAAGAAACATAATAAGACTTTAAACAATTCTCATAAAAAAGTAGATTGTCATCTTATAAGCAAGTAGGTTGTCGCCTTACAAACAAGTGGAGATGAACATCATCTACACAATCAGTTGAAATATAATTTCAGATTCTTGGCGTTTCACACTTAAGGGATGATTGATCCATCTAACCCTTTTAGTCGATAGGCTCCCTTGCCAATGACTTCCTGAATCATGATGGGGTCTTCCCAATTTGCACCAAGCTTCCCTTGACTTATTCATGTGCTAGTTGCTTCCTTTTTTTAGCAAACTAGATCTCTAGGTTAAAAAACCTTGTGCTTCACCTTTTTATTATAATACCTTACCGCTTTATGCTAGAATGCCACAACCTTAACTCTTGCAATATCTCTGATCTCATCAATGGTGTCCAAATTTGTCGTTAATCTAACTTGACTAACCATTTTGTCAAAGTTCTATGTCCGTAGATTAGGCAAATCCAACTTGATTGACAACACTACTTCCATATCGTATGCTAACCTAAAGGGAGTTTCCCCTATCATAGTTCTGTAGGTGGTTCGGTAGCCTCATAAGACATTCGGCAGTTCCTTAAACCATTTCGCTCGAACTTGATCCACTTCCCTTCTTAGGCCGTGCAAGATGATCTTGTTTACGACTTTGACTTATCAATTCGTTTGAGGGTATGCTACAGACGTATAGTTAAGGTGAATGCCATACTTCTTGCAAAATGATAGGAATTACTTGTTGTCAAATTGTGGGCCTTTATTCATGATTATCATGTAAGGAACTCTGAATCTTGATATTATGGAATTGAAAACAAATGCTTCCACTTTCTACTCGATGATCTTTGCCACTACCTTGGCCTTTACCCATTTGATAAAGTAATCCACGGCAATAATGACGAATTGTCGCCAAGCAGTAGATTTCGGAAAGGGTCCGAGAATATCTAACCCCCATTGGGCGAAAGGCCAAGGGCTGGATAGGCTAAATAACTTAGTTGCAGGAGCATAGCTCGATGACTCATGCTTCCAGTACTGAGGACAGTGCCAGACAACTTTCTTTGCATCTTTTCTCATGGTCAGCCAATAATAGTCGAGTCACAATGCTCGAATATGTAGTGTCTGCGCTTTTACGTAGTTACTACATTCACTACCATACAGTTCAGATAACACCTTCTAAGCATCTCTCAAAGGAAGGCGCCGAAGATAGGGTTGTGATATATCGTATTAATACAGCTAACTGTCAATTAACGTAGAGTTCGTGGCTTGGTAAGCCAATCTTTGTGCTCCTTTCTTATCATTTGGGATAGTATCGTCTCTCAAATAATCCATTGGAGGATCCATCCAAGATTCTTCTTTCAGGTAAGGAGCCAACTCATAACTTTTCGAAAGAGTAGATAAACTTTTCTGTAGAAGAAATTTGACAAAAAGTTTGTCGCTTAAATTAGGGAATGCTATGCTGGCTAATTTTGACAACTTATCAATAGCAACATTCTTACTTCTTGGAATCTTATGGATGGAAAAAGATTGAAATTCTTTTGCGAGTGTTCATACCACCAACAGGTGCTTGCTCATCTCTTCTTCCCTTACCGCGTAACTTCCCATTACCTAATTCACTACCAATTGTGAATTAGAGAACACTTCAAGTTTCTCATCGCTAATCTCTTTTGCTAGTTTCAATCCAGCAATCAAAGCTTCATCCTCTGCTTCATTGTTGCTAATTGGGAATTCAAATTTGAAAGCATAATGAACTTTGACATTATGGAGGCCTTGAAGAGCAAGGCTTACACCACTTCCTTCTCTCATTAAAGAACCATCCACATAAAGGTAGATAGGTTTCTTGGCAACCTCTATACAATCTTCCTCATTAATGAATTTGACTATAAAATTTACTAACACTTAAGCCTTTAGTGTCGTTTTGGGTTTGTATTATATACCATAAGCACTTAACTCTAAGGCATATTTCATCATCCTTTCAGAGGAGTCAAGCCATTACAATGCTTGCCATAATGGCTAATCAGTGAGCATAATGATTTGATGAGTCTCAAAATATGGCTTTAACTTCTTTGCTGAGAGAACCACCGTTAAAACAAATTTCTTAATTTTCGTATGCTGAAGCTTTGGCCCTTGCAAAAGATGACTCATGTAATAAACGGGTCGATGCTTTTTGCCGTTAATTCAAACCAATACAGAAGAAAGAGCTCAGTAGCTGACCAATAGATATAAATATAGACTTTTTCCTAAGATGGGTATCGAAAGTATTGGTGGTGATATAAGGAATTCTTTGAGATCATTGAAAGCTCTTTCTTAATCATCAGACTAGCTGAATTCTTTCGGATTCTTTAGGATTTTAAAGAATTCTATACACCTATTGACATTGTTTGACATTGTTTAACATAAACCTATTGAAGGTGGCTACTTGCCTGGTGAGCTCTTGTACTTCCTTGATTGTACGAAAGGATTTCATGTTTCTTATCACCTTAATCTTTCTCAAGTTGGCCTGAATGCTATACCGAATGACCATGCATCCTAAAAATTTTCCTAACATCGTGCCAAAGATGCACTTTTGTGGATTAAGTTTCATGTTGTATCTCTTCAGTGTAGTAAATGTTTCCTCAAGGTTGATAAGATGTCAATCCTTCTTCATACTCTTCAAAATCATGTCGTTGACATATACTTTGACGTTTCTATGAATCTAGGGTTTGAACATCTTGATAACAAGCCTCTAATAGGTTGCACTAGCGTTTTTTAGCCTAAAGGGCATCACTGTGTAACAAAATGTTCCGAAATTAGTAATAAATGACATATGGACTTCATCCTCCTTATCCATCTTGTTTTGGTTGTAACTAGAAAAAGCATCCATAAAAGAAAGTAACAGATGTGCAACGGTTAAATCTACCATCTGATCAATTTTCGATAGGGGGAAACAATCCTTAGGATAGGCTATGTTAAGATCCGTGAAGTCTATGCACATTTGCCGCTTGCCGCTTACCGTTAGACTTCTTTATTAGTACATAGTTGGCTAGCCAGCTCGAATAAGGCTCTTTCCAAATAAATCCTGCCTTCAATAACTTCTGGACTTTTTCTTCTATTGTAACTTGCCTCTCTGTTGCAAAATGCCTTTTCTTTTGTTGCACCACCTTCACATTAGCATTATTGTGTTGTTGATCCTAAACTTCTTGCCTTAGATGTTGTAGATGTAATTTTTGGCGTTCGCTAAGCTCGAAGAGCTTGATTAGCCTATAGTAGGTCTGCCAACAATGGTGTTGATTACTTCGTTAGGTACTCTACTGGAATTCGCACCCCTTGCATCTCTTCCGGCTACAGTTAACTAAGTATCATTCTCCTATTCCTCACGTCTCATTTGGGACGGTCTCTCAATATTTTTGGCATCATGTGCTAGGAACTTTTGCAAATGCCAATGTTGAATCGCATCCTCAATTGTATTCTTGAATTGAATGCACTCACCCGTGTTGTAACCTTTGTCGCGATGGAAGTTATAGTACTTATTGGAATTTCTCCTTGAGGGATTTCCTCTCATTCTTTCCAGCCACTATAAAACACCTCTCTACCTACATACATCCATCAATATGTCCGAAATTGGACGATTGACAGGCGTATAGGATGAAAATGTCGAAATCCTTGGTCTCTTTCTTTTGGCATTCAAACTTTGATCATCATCTGTGTTAAGTTTATTTTGCACTTTTCCTCTTGTCATTTTTTCTATCTCCTCCATTCTGATTGGTCTCTCGCTGGACCTTTATGTTATCCTCCAATTGAATGTATGAGGTCGCTTTGGCTTTGAACTTAGTGAAAGTTCTTGGCTTATTCTTTGCGAGAGACTTAAAAAAGTCTCAACAGGGCTTAACTTCATTCATTATGGCATTGAAGACCATGCTCATATCCAATTTTGGGATTTGAACCATCTCAAACATAAACCTAGTAAGGTAGTCTCTAATTGACTCATTTGATCTTTGTTTGATTGTGTTAAGGAATGGAGAGTCCTTAACAGGAAGTTTGCTTGTAAAGAAGTGTTGAAGAAACACTTCTACTAGTTCATTGAAATAAGAAATAATGTTTGGTTTTAAGTGTTTAAACCATATGCTAGTTGCATTCCTTAAAGTTAAGGGAAAAGCTTGATAGGCCACTGCATCACTCAAACCATGCAACTTAGCTAACATATAGTAGTACTCCAAGTAGTCTTTTGGGAGCTTGCTTCCCGTCATAACTTTCAAACAGTGTCAGCTTAATGTGCTTAGGTATTACTTTCTCCAAAATCTTAGGAACAAAAGGACTTGATTTGGAATTCTTTGCTCGCTGTAGCAGGGGTGTGGTGCACTTACTACAATTGCTTACCTTTATCATTCTTTTTGAATGTAGGAGCAAAAGGTCCCATCACAACCTTGAATTGCTTTTTCAGCAACTCAGGTGAATAAATTAAATCATTGCTATTATCAACATAGTGATCGCCATGCTCTTTGTTTTGATTTGGATAGATACTATTATGAAGAAGGTTAAGCATCTATTCATGTTTTTTGTTTAACTCCAGTTTTCCTTGGCCAAATCATGGTGGAGTTGCTCGAGTCTAGCTAGTTGTTGTTCATCAGTATGTCGACTCTCCCCCTCAAGGTATTGGGAAGAAGTGCTAACACCGGCACTCTTGGTCGTTCTAGTTTTAGCTATGTGGGTCTGTATAGGAAAAAATAGACGGCACCAAATGTTGTTGATGAATTTTGGGAGTTGGAAATATCTTGCAAAGACAAAAAAATTACTTAGAACCATGTACTCTTGGTCATTTTAGTTTTAGTTATGTAGGTGTGTATGGGAAAAAGTAGACAGTACCAAATGTTTTTGGTGAATTTTGGGAGTTAGAAATGTCCTATAAAGATAAGAAAATTACTTAAAACCGAAACCAGTTTTGTGTAGCCACTCCGATGCCTAAGTTAATAAGCAGGAGTGAGGAAAGTAAAGTAAATAGTTATAACTTATCAGATATCTCTTATAGAATTTCTTTTTTCGTATTTATAAGATATTGTCATGTCTGAAGGAGCAGTTATCGGAATAACTGTAGAGACACATAGAAGCTTCTTGGTTAGGTAGCTTTCTTGAAATGTAGAGAGAGTAAACAGTTATGTAATATAACTGTGTTTGTGATAACTATTCACACCATGAACTTGAATTTAAATCAAAAGTAGATTTATGTTACTTGGTGGAATGTCGAAAATATCAATTACTCGGCAAGATGTTGAAAGTGTAGATTACTCAACTTGTTAATAGTTGAGTAGACGAGTAAGTGAAGTTATATCAATGCTCATCAAATTGGATAAATGAAAACTGACTATTAATAAGTTAGATGAACATAATGTATAAGTGCCCCTATTGAGTAACACATTTTTAATAAATGTGGATGCGTCGTTTTCTATAGTTGACAAGAGAGGTGCCATAGTTGGTGTAGCACATGATACTAGCAAAGTAATAGTGGGGGGGTCTTTCAAAAATTTCACACTTAGGTTGTATGGAGGCTCTAGAATGTATAGTATCAGGGATGCTATTGAATGGGCCAAAGAGAAGGCTAAAGAGAAGGAGTAAACCTTAGTCCATATTGCATTTGATGCTAAAAATGTTGTGCAATCAATAAATGGAATAAAAATATGCTAGATGGATGGACGAGCAAATGTGTGGTGGACGACATCAAAGTTGAGTTATTCGGTTTGAGAAATTTTAGTCTTTTTTATACACTGATAGTTAAATGTTGTAGTCGACTAGGTAGCCTGTAATTTTAGGAAGCAAATGTGTCCATTGAATTGGTAATCTAACCGACTCTTAAGGCTATTAAATTTAGATTTAGTTTCTTGTTGTTCTTCATCTAATATCATATTGGACCTCAGTTAAGTAATGAAAGCTATATGTTTTTTGGACAAAAATATAAAAAATAAAAAAGGAAGGGCAACAAGGATAAAAAAATTAGTTGCATTTCCATTATTAATGTCCTTTACTTTTTCCTTGCTTGGGCCATAAGACTAATGCACTTAGGAAGGAAGCTTCTTGGTGCCTATACTATAATTCCTCCAAGGTAAGTCTTAACCAACACTTAACATCCCAGCAACTCAGAATAAAAATTACACTCATATAGAACAGCTTCACCAGAAGATTCAAACCTATTGTCTAAAATTAATTTAGATTTAGAATTTAAATTTCAAAATTTCATCACAAAGCTCCATTTTAAAGGAATCCAATCAATAATCAACTGGCAATTTTCAGCTAGTATCAAACTTTCTTACACTCAGTTAATTCTCAAATTTCAAGAATACAAGTTATCAATTATCATTGCAATTGAATAAATTAAAATTGCTAAGCTGTGCAAATTCACTAACAATGCGCTCTACCATGTCAGCAAAACCCAACCCATCAAGCATGCTGCAGCACATTTCTTCCTTTCCCAACCCATTCCATCACATGTAAAGCAACATTTGCTTGTACAAACCCCGGTAAAAGCACAATACCAGCTGCATAATCATGAAAAGGTTAGGAGGAAATCATTAATTTGTCACAAATCAGAAAGTTGGCAGTTGCACTAAGCAGACAGATTAAGCAAAGTGCTCAAGAGCCTTTGCTCCAATCTAATGAAAGAATTGATTACACCAATATACCCCACAGAAGAATCTAGCCCATAAAGCTTTGGCTAACCTAGGCTAGATCTTACATTTCTGATTCAAAACCAATGTTCCAAAATCCTTCAGGGGTAAGGGGTGGAGCATATCTGTACCTATGCCTAGAGACACCTTCACGATGCTCGCATCGAAAATCCGCTTTTCTATTGTCACCATTTCTATTTCCATTATCAGGAAGAACTGCGTCATAAAATTTTTTGCACTGCTTGCACTCTATGCCTTTTAAATTTTCCCGATCAGCTTTCTTTCTTACAGGTTCCACGTACTTGAAAACCTTTTTTCCAGCAGAAGTTGATGGCACCTGTTGCTTTCGGGGACAAACATTAAGGCCCACATCCTGTGTTTCATCCTCTGAGAAGTCACCATCCCTTTCCGCCTGATCAATTTTTGGTGTTGGAGATGCACAGATTTCCTTCCCAACTTTGTCCAGGTTGCCTCTAATGTTCTCAAATGGAGTATCAAGAAAATCATCATGAGGATCTGGCCCAGACTTATTGTAATGAGACCTGGTCTCTCTCCAACACGACGCAGGGCGTTTTGTACCAGCAAGTGTGGAAACACGTTTCGGTGAAACCATCCCTTTTGAACTAGGAGGAGGATAATTCGCATTTGCAGGGGATCCATCCGATCTTGCCCCTTTAAGAGAGTCTTCATCATTGAACTCGTCCGTCACTGCTGTCCTACAGTCAGCTGTTGTAGGACTCGGATTATTTATACCACCTACAGAACAATGTTTCATGCTAATTAATACAAACGCACAGTAAGTTGCTTTGATTTAGTTCAACATCGAAAAACATAACCATCAATGATGGCGGGCAGGTATATAAGATCTAAATTGTTAGTATTCCAAACTAAAAGGAAGGGCAATGCCATGGAATCAAAACATCATGAAGGAAAAAGACTCGTAAGGTAGCATATTATTCGTGTAAATATGAAACTCGAAAAAATTACAGGCACCTATATCATGAAAGGTACACAAATGCTTACAAGCTTTAGATGCTGGAATATCTTGATGGATCGACAAGTTCTCTCTTGCAACTGATCTGCTTTGAGGAATCACATTCTCGTTGGTAAGGCCATATTTTTTACAAAGATATAGGAACTGAGACTTAACCCTTTTATAGGCCACAATAATGTCCTGTTTTCTCTTTCTCTCGGACACTAACTCTAATGATTTGGACTCAATCTCCTGGCGCAGGTCTTGTTCCAAGCGGCTCTGCTCAGACTCATCACCATTGGATTGTACACAACATGCCTGCGAGTACTTTACTTTTTCCTCCAATTCTTTCACTTTGCCCAATAGCACCGATCTCTCCTCCCCATCCCTGTGCTTTGCACTCTTCAATTCACAACTGCTCACATCGAGTTGTTTCAGCAATTCCACATTAAGTTCACTAGCCTCTTGAGCTTCTTTACTCTTTCTCAGGAGCTCCTTTTCAAGTCCACCAGCTTTCTCCTCTACTGATTTTAATTTAACCAATAATTCCCCCTTTTCTTTTGTACAGTTCGCTAACTGGTCCTCTTTATCTGAAACCTCCAAGGACTGCCTATCAATTTTCTTCAGCATATTAGCATTCAAAGCCCTTCCCTCATCCAGTTCCTTGGATGTTCTATCAATCTCCTCCCGAAGCCGCTCAATGGTCTCTTCCAAACTCCATTGCGTGGCAACAAGAACACTCCTTTCCTCTTCATGGTCTTTGATTTGCTTCCCCTTGGAAGCTATAATAACAGCATTGGATTGAACCAGCTGGAGCAACTTATTCTGAAGTTGCATACCTTCATCAACCTCCTTACCCTTGTGTCTGACATCCGCTTCAAGCTCAGCAATCCTATCCTGTTGCAATTTCTGCTTGGCAATGAAATCATTAACCGCATCATCCCGATCCTTGGAAAGGCGATCCCTTTCTCGCTCAAGAGAGTGAATACGATCGTGCAATTGATGGTTTTCTTGCTTGAGAGTTTCTAATTGGAGGAGGAGATGGTTCCGCTTGTCCTCAGCAGCGCGAACAGCCTCGGAGTAGATTTTGTGGAAGGATTTAGACTGGGATTTGAATTTGGGGTAAAGCTGAGTGCAGAAAATGTACTCGATTTGGGAAATCCGGTCCTTAGCCTCCTCAATGGCGGCGACCAAGACAGTACTAAGGCCAGACACGTACTTAACATCGTCATTATCAATCCCTGATTTAGGACTCTCCATCTCAATCGATATTGTGGGGAGCAAAAAAACGAAAAATTCAATTTGAAACGTGAAATTAAAAACGTTTTCGCAAGAATAGACTAGTTAGAATGGCTTACAAGATGGACTGGTTGGTTTGGATTGCGGGATGAGAGTTCCGATCCAATTTCCACTTGTCGGTTACGACGCCATGAACGACTGCGAGGAATACTGGAGTAGGATGTAGGATTTATGAGAAGTGGCGGTAAAACAAAAAGCGGAATCGGCTTCCATTTTAAAGCCCAAAGCTTCCCGGGCAAGACTGTATCAGAGTAGAATTTATAGATTTAAAAGGGACCGCGATGGGTTATGTGGTAGAGGGATTTTTTTAGATCTTATTTTTTTATGACATAGCCTATTTTTCATTTATATTTTTTAAATATAAATAATTAAATCAATTATAAATTTAATGGATCAAATTTTAGAAATTATAAATGAATAATACGATAGAGGATTGAATTGATCCCGTTAAAATGGAGAACGAGACCCTAAGAGCTTACATGTTAATAATAATAATAATAATCATCGTAACATTATAAATAAATGGAAAAAACCATGAAAATTAGATTAAGAGAAATTATTTGATAATGAAAATGAATTTAACTCTTCTTTTATAAATGATAGCTATCACAAAAAAAAGAAAAACTACAATTTATTAAATAATTCTGTTAGTTTTAATTTATTTGAATAATTATTTTTTTTGAAATATTTACTTAATTATTTACTATTTTTATGTGGGTATATGCACTATCACGGTTTGAAACTATCTACTATAGCTGTGAAGGCCAGCCTACGACAAGCAAGTTTGTTAACCTCCTCAATGCTCAAGCAACAAGCTAAGCATCATCTCGCCATAGTCCAAATCGCGCTACCTTGATATACAATATGGATAAAGGATTTTATGACACCTTTAAAACCTTAAATAGGAAAAGATTGGCATAAAGCCTTTGGACTATCTCTATGCTTAAGATCTCTATTGTAAAGTTTAATTATTTAAGAGCACCGTACTTAAGATAGTATACCTCGAGCTTTCTATTTATCGACCTTTCATCTATAAAAATCTAAACTCATTTTTATATGATAAGAGCTATCTTAATCTCTCAAGCTAGTTCCATTTCCAATGTCTATAACATTATTTCCTCTTATTTTAAGTTTTATCATTACTTACGAACTAACTTATATATTGCAATAGTTATATTAGAGTAACCTTCCTACCTTTAACTATAAGGATCATTTAAGTGGACCATAGGCCCACCAGCCTACTTCATGATTTAGGCTAACTAAAAACCTTTACCAGCAAGATGTAAGAACAATAATTATTTATGTGGATAAATCCATCTACATCGTCCAAGTAAAAGAGAGTTTTAATATGATATATGAAATTATCAAATTAAATCTTCACTCCTAAAACAAAATCAATTAGCAATAAGTAGCTATGTCGTTATTCTTTAATTTATGTACAATGTTATTATTTCACACCCCACTTAAACAAAATTGTCATACTGCAATTCTCCTCGATATCCTTAATTTATGAATGTTCGTCAGTACAAGTAAGTGAAGTTTTATTTTCTATGAACTATTTTATATTTTATCTTGTTAGTCTAGTAGGGGTTTTGTTTCTTTTCATTCTACGTACAGGCATTATGGATATGCATACTAGTACATCTTAACCACTATTAATTAATATTAATAAATTATGGGGAAAATTTTAAAAAATGACTTATGTTTTTAGGATTTTGCAAATTCATTACTTGTGTGCTAATTGTAATCACAAGACCTGTGTTGAGTCATATTTGGTCTGTAATAATAAATTTAATAAAACAATATTATTAATTAATTCCTAACTTGATAGACTATGTTCAATTCCTTTCTTCCCTTCCCAAAAAGTTATAATATGATAGTTGATAAAAAAAATTAAATAACATAATAATAAATAATAAATAAATTATGAATTGAAAGATAGAAAAATTGCCAAAAATTAAATAAAAAAAGTGGAAAATTGGTGTATTGCAAGTCCTAACCTCTGTGACTACCTCTCGACCTTAAGGTAATTGTCCTTATGCGCTTTACGTGGGATCATGTAAATCTTTTAAAGTAGTTGGTAGTAGCCTCCTATGCCTAAAAGTGAAAACAAAGAACCGTTACTCAACAACATCCACAAGTTTTAAAAGCCATTTCATTATTTTTTATGGTAATTGTGCCCTATCTACCATAGGTAGGTCAGGTAACCCAACATGTTGAAGATGTTTAGTCAACTACCCTAATGTTAGGGTCAATTTTGCATGGATTAGGGGCTTTAACCTTTCTAATTTTTTTTATATTTTTTAATATATTTATTATTTTATTATGTTATATCAATTATCTATGGTATTATTTATTAAATTAATTATTACGGAAAATCATAAATCAACATGTGTTTCCTTAACTAGCATTAAAATTTGGAGATGAAACATGATTGATCAATTTGGTAAAAATAACACACACACATATGCAAATCATGAACTTACAAAATAGCAAAAGTATAAACCATGTTTTTACATTCTTTCCTATATAAATAATATATCAATTAAATCTATTGATATACTCTTCTGAAGTAAGCTAACCCAATCTTCTCAAAGAATGGCCCACGCCTAAAAGTCCATGATTGACTTATTCAAAGCTTGCTTTGCACTCCTTAAAGACTACTCAACCAAGATCAAGCTGCTAGCATAAAGGAGACCTCTTTAGGGCATAGATTGAGCTTCCAATAACTCGATCAACTTGATCAAAAGACTTTTATGAATCTCTCGTCACCTTCTAATCCTTGGACTCTAGGCCTTTTAAGCCTAAAGTGTGTAGGCCTAGTCTATAGGGATGGTTTAACCAGATTAGAAAAGTCCTCAATTGGCATGTAGGAAGACTAAGATCCTATCATTCCCTGAAGGATATCCTAGTCGTGCTAAACTGTCATATACCATATGACAACCCAAGATTAACTCCCTTGTTAATCGGGAATCTTCAAAACAACATACAAGGTAAACTCTAAATACTCAAGTAATAGTTAAGGTATGCAAACTTAAACAAAAAAAAAAATAGTAATTAACTTAAAATTCATTACAACTAGATCATAACTAGGTCATAAATAAATAATAGTGCATAGACCCCTCAAAATAATAGCAACTGCTGTAGACATAATCAAAATAAGGTATAGTAGACTCTAGGCTAGTGAATATACAAACCTAATAAAGCAAGGCTATAAAAAATAATTAAGTCCTCTTATGCTTTCATCCTTCCCTCGGACTCCCATGCTCCCTTACTAGCTCGAGCATAGCTCAACGCCCTATATTAACTAGATGTCCTCTTGCAATAAAAAAGTATAAGGAAGTAAGCTAATGCCAGCTTAGTGGATATCTCTCATACCATACCATTAAGTGATAATAGACAAGTCATATTATTTAAACATATGTAATGGGAAAGAATCATATGCTTAAATAATATATATACAGTCAAACTGGTAATTGTATATAGCTTGAGATTATGCTCTTGAAGCAAGGTTAGAGTTAATTGGACCATTCGATCTAAGTTCCACTTGCTCTCGAGCCCTAAGTCCCACAACATCCTTCCATTCACTCTTATTCTTTTTCTCATGCAATTCTTGTCTTTTCTCAATTCTCAAGTTCTATAGTGAAGAGTATAGATATGAGTACCATACGTAGTCTATTCATCTTTAGGTGTAGGTCTTTAAGATAGAACATTAGCTAGGCATGGGTTTCCAAGACATAACCTTAGCTAGGTATTAGTGCCTCCAATGCTTAGTGATCTCACAAGCTAAGATGGTACCATGTTGGTGGTGCCATGCTATACATTTGTACCATATGAAAACTCAATAATCATAAAAATATATCAACCCTTGCAAAACCTCTTCATCCTATACGTGTGATGTGACATCTAATATAGTGCAATGCTTTTCATGCTATGCACGTCACTTTTATTTTTATGGCCTAATATAATTAAGTTAAGTTATTCATATGATTAGATAATTATAGTAGACACTCACATAATCAAATATAGATAAATAATTATAGTATGTTGTCTTATATTATTGTATCTTCACACAAGGAAATAAGCAAATTCTAAGCACATGCAAGGCCTAATCTCTAAACATTCTAGTCATTATCTTAGATTTAGTGCCATTATGGTACAAATAAAAGTAATTAGAGTAATCATAAAGATACTCACTTGATCGTGTCGCCTATGGATCATAATAGTCTACAAGTAGGTCCATATTAGGATATTGATCACCTTACAATAAAGAAATATGAGGCTAGTAAGTATAGGGCTATCTAGTTAGCTATTTATCTAAACTTGCTATAATTTCCCGATTGAGTTCTAAAATCATTTTTATCATAACCTTCTCATTTTAACTTTGATTTTCATACTCTTATAGTCAATTCCTATCATTTGTAGATATACTTTCTTGTAATATGGTCTATTTAATTAGTGGAACCCACATTTTTAGATATCAAGCCAGAAAGTTACATCCCTTCTTGTTTTCAAGACTTTCTTATTTTAATTTATATTGTTTTTGGCCTACTTGTAGAATTTTTCATCTCTTGTCACATTTTTATTCTTTATCGAGCCTTAAATTTATGTTGTGGGCTTGAGGTACTAAAACTTATATTTATTCTTGGTTTAAATGCCTAGATAATAGGTTTATGCTTTTATTTTGGGCTTATTTGCAATTTAAGCTTTCCCATCACTTTAGTAGGCTTTTAGGTGACTTATCATTTCACAACCTATCAGATAGTCTAGTAGTGATAGACCACCATGTACTAATCAAAAGTAATTAATTAACATTTCCTTTACCCATTAATTACTTTTGAAGAGTACATGAAGTGTTGGCTCCAGAATAAACTATAGAGTAGCATGGATTTAGTAGTACAAAATGAAATTTTACATCATATTACAAAACTTGTGGAGTTATGAAGTCTTTCTGATAATATTATAAGCCATTATAACTAAAGTACTTAAAACATAATAACTATAAATTTTAATATCCTTTCACACTCTTTCCTAAAGCTCACTTCTAGCTTTTTTGATGCTCTCTAAAGACTTAGACCTTCCTAGATATAGCCAATAAAGTTCCTACAAAAAGTTAGAGTTTTAACTTAGTGAGATCTCCACTCATATCACCTTTCAAGCAAAATAAGCAAGTTTTCAAACATATGCAATGCAATGAATTAAATATATGCAACAATATACACAACCAGCCGATAACCGACGTACAGTTTTGGTATATTCTCTCTTTTGACCTTAGGTTGAGGATTAGTAATTCCATTAATGCTTAGGTATTTATATTTAGCATATGGAGTTTCTTAGCATACATCCTTGGTTATCTTAAAGCAATAGCCGTAGAATCTCAATTCTTGACTGAACCAATACCTATGTTAGCATAATGATAAAGAGATGGTGCCCCTTAATCGGTTTCAAAAGAACCAAATGGGTAACATTCTCCTTGATCTCACGAGAGAATTGATTTCTCGATTGTTTAGGAGAACTAGAGAAATTTTCAACTTAGAATCCACCATAATACCCAAGAAGAAGGGTCTTAAGTTTAGCTAAAGAAAATGTTCACAATGGCCTATAAACAAGTCATAAGAGAAGGATCTCTTGGTTAGTCTCAAGAAGGCCTAAATGAAATTAAGAAATGAACACCTTCCTTGACTACTAAATAATTAGGAACTGATCAAATTCTTAATGGCCTTTAGATATAAGCAAACTTGAAACGGAAGAATGGAAATGACCTCATCTAGTATACGACCATCCTTAAAGTCACTTAGTTTGTAAAAGACGAGGAAGATTCTCACATTTCCATTCCTTATGTAGTAGTGGTGGTAGAAATTGGTTTATGTAGTATGTTATGCATGACCATTTTTACATTAATATTTCGATATGCTTAAGGTTGATTAATAAGTGTTCAACCAAATATCAAGCACTCACATATAAATACATCACATCCCAATCATCAATTGTATTATGTGGAATATCTTATAGCATTTTCACAAGCAATTCACACAAATCAAGCATAAATACTTTCCCAATACCCCACACACAAACCAGTTGATAAGTATATATATTTAAAGTGCTACAACTATAAGTACAAGAAAGTGATACTCATCGTAGAAACTCATATGGCCATTACTATTACTTGTTATAATAGTCTTTAGGTAGCTCTAACTCACAATCACCTAAAAACACAATAAGAGATAAATACTAAATATACACATAAGTTTTCTTTGTTGATTACAGTCTCATAGTTTTATAAAGTCTTTTAATATTATGTTTGAATCATCTTTGTTGTTTCATGTCCATAGCCCTTATGTTCGAGTTCTCGATGCTCATAATAGGTCTAATCATTACAGTTTAAATAGTCAAGGTAAAAAATATGTCTATGTATCCAATAAGTTCAATATGTCCAAATATGTTCCAAGGTTATTGTTTTAGGATATGTATATGCCGTAAAGATCCAAGCATGAAACTTTGACTTCATTATTTAGACATGAATTTATTCACTTGATTCTTTTAAGTTTCATATTAAGTTATTTTGAAAAGAAACATAATCTTTTAGTCTTGATATTTTAGAGATGTATACAAATTGAATCTAAGAATGAAATAAAGAAGGTTTTGACAAAGGTAAAGGTTTCTTTTTGTAGAAAACATATTTTATTATTCTTTGGATACTTTTACACATAAGAAGGGTTTTCAAAAGAGATTTTGACAAAGATGTTGGTTTTTAGGTTTCTTTTCAAAAGAAGGACATTTGTTAGCTAAGATAAGATTTTATTTATTATAAACTCGATTTTGAAAAATAGTTGATAAGTTTGAAACTTATATAAAGTAGAAAAGTAAATGAAAAGTTTTTGGTTGTTTTGAAAAGGATTTTTAGAGGAAGTTTGTAAAGATGAAATCATTTTTGGAAAAACATTGAAAGTTTCATAAAATAACTTTACTAAAAATATTTCTTGACTCATTTGAGATTCTTGAAATCTTTTTGATAACAAGACTTTAGAAGAGTCTTTTGACTTGAAAAATAGGCTTTATGGAAACAAAGATAGGTTGTTAGTAAGTGTTCATAACTTCTTAGTTGAGAGTGAAAACTCAAAAACAACCCACTAAGCTTTGTTGTTGGTGTTGGGGGTTAGGTAGAAGAAGTAAAATGTTGGTTGGTTTGTAGAATGAAGTTAAGAGGAAAGAGATGGATGTAGTGGAAAATGTGGTCCCAAAAGTAGTACAACATTCCTATTTATAGAAGTTGTTTGAAGCTGTTGGAAGTTGCTTAAAGAAATTGAAGTCTTAAGGATAAGGACACATGTCTTGCTTAAGGGAGTTAAACTCTTAAGAATAATGTTACATGTTATTTATGTCCCTTTCATGTTTAGTTATGTTGATGACTTGGTAAGGCATTAATGGAAGTTGATGAGTTGGATGAAAATAACATGAGGAAGATAATTTGGAATTCTCTTCTTCCATTCACACGCCACATATAGTAGTTTAGAGTTCTTCCACTTATTTTGCAAGTTGTTCATTACATGTTGAAAGAAATGTTGAGATATGATTTTAGAGTGCTTATTTCTTCATGATGTTGACCTAAATATTTAGTTGTTAGTTAATTAGTTTTAGTTAATCTAAGATTAAAGTGGTCATATGATAGGTCTTTGTTCATTAAGATGTCATTTTCCTCTTACCTATCATTTTTTAAGTAAGGTTGATCAACTTTGACTAGGTTTCTCTTTAAGTCACTTTCATGCTTATGTGTAGATAAGTTAGTAGACGGATAATGAAAGTGACACTCAGATGACATGTGTAGATAAGGTGGTAGATAGTGATGAAAATGATACCTAGATGTAAATAATATGATGCAAATGATACTTAGATGTAGATAAGATAATAAAAATGACACTTAGATGTAGATAAGATGATGAAAATGACCTTTAGATGACATGATAAGGTAGTACATAGAAAATGAAAGTGACACTTAGATGACATGTGGATGGTACTTCCCTACGTCACTTTGCTTCTTAAGTCCATACATTCTATTTTCCAGTTGTTTGATAGATTTTGGTTCTTATCTTAAGTGAATTAGCATGGTTATATTAGGTTTAAGGTAGGTTTAGAATAGTTATGATAAGCTTTTAGGTTAAAATTTTTGCTATAGTCTTTGATTCCTAAAAATCTCATTTTAAGACTACAAGAGTTAATATTTAGTAACATTCATGAAGTTTGTAGGTAGTATAGACTATGTCTCTCAAATCTTTCTTATCAATTTTAGCCCATCTCGAATATATCTCTATATCATATCCTAATGATTATAGACTTATATCAAAATTTTTAAGGGTTTACATATTAGGCTATTAACTAAACTTGTAATTCTTAGGTAAGCAGCTGCCCTTTATTGTTTTTGGGTCTATTTTACAAGTTTGAGCTTCATTTATGGTTTTTTTTTTTAAATGCCTTTTTAGCATTCTAAGGCTTACTACCTAAGTTTAAGTTACTTGTTTGGGCTTATAATTTAACTAAACATATTTTATTGGTGATTTTACAAATGGGTCGTGATTTGGCTAATTATGTACTTAGGCCGAATGGTTTAATTTCTAGGTCCATGTCAAGTTTTATAACCTAAATCTTAACTTAAGTCCTTAAACTAGAACTTAACTTTATTACTTAAGTCTTAATCTCCTATTATCAAGTCTTAAACATTGTTTTGTGAAAAATAATTTGTAAGGTTAGCTTATAAGTCTCACTTGTCATGGCCATCTAGGTAGTTTCATAGGAAAATTTCTAGCCCTTTCTTAATTGAATCGCATCTACCTAGTTTTATGAGTTCCTAATAACATTTTAGGTTGAGATTTCAAGATAAAAGTTGAAATAAACTTAGGTTGAAGCAATACATGGTTTGGCCATGCAGAAGCCCAAGGGTTGTGCGGTGATTCTTTTCATTTTCTTTAGATTTTACAAGCCTAAACACTACAAATTTGAAACATATAAGATATTCCTACGTTTGTATATGTTACATCTTCTAAATCCTAACCTATAAGTCTTTACATCAAGATTCCCTACAAGAAAAATACATGTATAAGTCTTGAAATGTCCTAATCTACTAGCTAATACATGGAATGATAAAATATACAAAAGAAAACAAGGGGAAAAAAAAAAAGGCTTTTTACTATAAAGGTGGCAGTTCACTTGAGTCTCCACTTACTTCAGTTTTTGGCTCTTGTGTACACTTTAAGCTCTTGTCCAAGTTGTCCTCTTAGTGGTGCTCTTAGGTGTGAAATGTGGTGGCTTATGCAAGGATAATGGAGGCTAAGTGTGGTGAGTTCGAGTGGCTAGACCAAAGTGTTGAAGGGGGGAAATGGAATGGAACTTAAGTGTGTGTATGTATGCATATGGAGCACCGGTTTGGAGATGAAGGGAGGTGATTTGAACTTCTTTTCCTTCATGAGCTTTTAAGAGTGTTTAAGTAGTGTGAGAAGTGAGAAATTGTGGAGATAAGGAGAGAGTATGTGTATATGTATGTGTATGTACCAATAAGAAGGAGAAAGTGAGGTTGAGTGTCTTGAATTTGTAAGAAATAGAAATATAAGTATGTGTATGGGGAGATGAGAACTAGTATGGGGTAAGGAGAAATGGAAAAATGTGTGATTTGATCTTTCCCTTTTCCTTACACTTTTCATCTTACTAAAAAGGGCACCAAGTCAAAACTCCATTCAAAGCTTCCATAGGTGAGTCTATGTTTTGCCATTTAAGGCAATTGATATATTAGGGTTTTGTCGCTTCATCTAGGAATTATACACTAGCCACTTATTTGGATTAAAGTTAACTTAGTTGGTCCTTAAGGAATGTAACTAACTTAACTTGTTTAATGATATTTTAAATCATTTAGGATATGCTACAAAGGAGGTCGGCGTTACTTGTAGGTGATTTAAGATTTATTTTTGCTTAATCACTTTAATTAAGGACATTAATTATTTTATGGTAACTATTTAATCTTGTTTAGTATTTTAATTTAATTATTTAATATTGAATTACATAAGTTAAGGAAATTTTAGAGTCTTAAGTAAAATTAGGGTTTTAACTTAATAAAATTTCAATTTAGGGTAGATCTGAAGGGTTTAAGGTTCAGGTTTTTGAACCAATCATTAAGGTTTTTAGGTTCCTTTTTTGATGTTAAGTTCAAATTTTATTGATTTTGGTTAAATATGACTTTGTCAATTCTATTAGATATCATTAGACTCTTGTGCTTGATTCTAAGTCCTTATAGAAAATTCATGAGTTACAAACCCTCTCTAGCATATCTAGAGTATATATTCAAGATATGGTAAGTGAATCTCAAAGATACGATGTGCTTTCTAAAAATATCTCACCAATCACTCCTATAAATAGCAAATAAAATAATAGGTTAAATGACCAAATCCTATACATTTTCTCCTTCTTTCTCATGCATTACATCTTCAAGTACATGCTAGTTTAAGCGTAATAACAAACATACCAAAACCACCTTTAATGGTGCTTTTAGCTTATGTTTGCAAATTGCCTCTAACCTTGATCACTTATAACCTTCTTCAACCAAAAACACCATCAATAGTACCTTATTTACAAAGTACAATTAATGTCGAGTTCATATACGAATTGATTACTTTACTTAGATAGAATAGGTCACAAACTTATTAACTACAATATTCAAGATATATCTCTACGTAATCATCAAACTAAAATGTCTTATTGGATTAGCATCATTAAAAATTAACCCCAAGGAGTTATAAATTTAATGGGTAATATTTATTTATAAGATTAGATTTCAAAGGTAAATCTACTTGTATGATTTTATAGATGGATCTTTGTTTAGAGATTTGGAATATGAATGTTTTAGTGCTTTTGGATTATGAATAATCGTAATTAAAAAAGAGTATGAACAAATAATTTAAGTGACAAGTCAATGATGCCATAATCGGATTAATTGAATGTGGGATTTGTCTAATGCATTGAATAGGTTAAAGACGCCACAAATAAATTAAACAAATGTTTTGGTTTGATTGCCACAATTCTTGGAAAAGAATTGATGAGATCAAGAAAAAAGAAGAATAATACCTATCACAGGGTTTAAAATATCAAAGATTAATGTGACAAATGGTACCTAAATATGCAATTCATTACCTATAATTTTTTTTTCTTTAGCAGAACACTACATATATGTTTGAAAAAATCAATTTGCTACTTAATGAAAATTTTCGTGATGATTTTTCACTACTTGAACTAATTTTGTTAAGTTTATTTTGCAAAAATGAATATAAGGACAAATCAAGAATGAATCCATGGGTACTAGCGAGTCGAATGACCCTTTTTTTCTTAAATGTATTGCAACTCACTTTACGTTAAACAACCATTCCAATCACCCTACGGTTGGGGGGTGGCCAATGGCTACTTGGTAGGAGGTCACGCAACTCCCTATAGGTGGCTGCTGACCACCCTTTATCCTTAGGATGGCTATAACATTCAATTTCTAATTTGTCCTTATGTCCACATCAACAAATGAACTTAATAGAGTTAGTTAATATAACAAAAATGACTATAAAAACTTTAATTAGGTAAGAAATTGATTTTTTCAATTTATAGGTAGTAAATTGCATATTTTAGCAAAGTTTAAATATCATTTGTGACTTTAGCCTAAATATCAAGGTTATAAGTTGCTTTTATTGTCTAATAAATCTCTTTAAAACTAAGTCTTGATAATCCTAGGGGTATAGACGTAATGAAACAAAAATAAAACTCTTGTGAATACTATCTAATATTGCTAACCATCTATAACTCCTAAGATTGGCTAATACTACTAACTACCTGCTAATAAATGAGTGAAGTCTACAATTCTAAATAAAATAACCTAAAAATAACAAAACAATACAAACGTATCTAATATTCTAAACTAATGAAAGATAACAAACTTTCATAAATAATTTGCCTAAGTAACCGAATTTGCCCTATCATTATATAATTAATTTTTTTTATGTAACAAAATCAAACATAATTTTAAGATTTTTATTTTTAAACAAATGTATTAATATACATATCCTTTTGGTTAAAAAATGATATAAATAAAAGAAAGGTAAAAATAAAAAAAAAATTTATTTTCTTATTGAAACACTTTGCATCTATTATTTATTAGGAGATTACCCACATCTGACAGTGGTATGTAGTATAAAATAGTTAGCTTCTTCTACTCTTTTCATCTAACAAGAAAATGTCTCGATAAAAACTAGATGACATGCTATCATTTATATCTTAAGTTATATATATGTGATTATTTGAGTGATAAATGTAAACCTTATAAATTTAGCTTTCTAGATAAAGAATCAAATTCAAGTGTTGTAGATAATTTCTCTAAGTCAATACCGATAAATTTAAATCTAATTAAATTTTAAATTCAAAATCTAAAACGCATGTGAAAAACCCTAATATACGATTTGAAAATCCTAATGATTAAAGAAAACCTCGAAACCTATATATGCATACTCATAAAAATTTGAACTTGAACTTAATAAAACCCCAACCCTACAATTATAAAACCCTATATGTAAGCTACATGAAATTTCCAAACCTGAACCTAAGACAGTAGTTGACGTCTATATAAGTTCCTCAAAACATATAAAGGAGTGACTAAATTAAAAATGATTACTAAAATAAGAAACCATGATAATATATTTGAAGTTCTATACTTAAAATTAAAACTTTAAAGTATTGTCTAAACTTAAAAGACCTACTTAAGCTTGAACACGTGGTAGACCCTAACTAAACTCTAGAAACTCTAAATTAATATTAAGAGCCCTAAATTACTTACTAATTTCAAATTATATCATTGAACAATTCAATTAATAAATTCTAACTATATAACCACATTATTAATTAATTACTAAAAATACACTAAATTGCTTCAAAAGCCTTAATTTGCCTTTTAAAACCGTAACTTATTAGTGATAATTAATTCTAACCCTTAGAAACTCTAAATTTATTAGATAAATTGGCCAATAGGCTCAATTAACTTAGTTAAATATGAGAAACCTTAAACTATGTCTAATTAGGATAATATATATTAGTAATTAAGGTTAATAAGCTTAATTGTATCTTAATTAGTTAGAGACATTCATGCATCATGATTAATTAGGAGAAAAACATCGTTAACAATAAAAAGACAATGCAATTAATTAATTGGAAGACATGATTTGGTAATGCATTTACTTTTAGGAGGTAAATCCTTAACCTATTTGGAAAAAATCATAAAAGTAAATGGTCCCCGCTTTGTAGTTGTACTATGTAACCAAGAATGGAAGGGATTTGTTCCCCATTACACACACAATCATAATCAACCTTTTTTATTCCTTCATTTGCATTTTTACTTTATCTTTTTTCATAGAATAAACCTTAGAAGTACTCTTTAAATATGCACATCTAAAACAAAAGAAAAACAAGAAGGAAGGAAATAAGTCATAGTTGTTGGATCCCCCTCGGTTAACTTGAGCACCTTTTCACTTGTCCTCTACCACTTACCACCAAATTGAGCAAGATCACTACCATTTGAACCACAACATCCCCTCTTTTTTGTTGACAAACATATAGGCTCAAAGGAAAGTGTTACGATCATGTTTTTGAGTAAGAAAATTGGAACTCGTGTAGAATAGTTTAAGGTAAAACTCACCCAACCTTAGTTTCTTAGTTATATTAGCTATATCCATGAAATCTTGACAACTTAGGATTAGAAAAATAAGGTAATCATGTCTTGATCTTCTATGTGTCATTTTAGGATCATATATTCATTCATTTATTCATTCATGAAACTAGTTAGATTGTTACTTGTGTCTTTGAGTAGTATAGTTGAATTCACTTACATAACTTGAAAAAGGAATGAAGAAAACTCCATAAAACCCATATTCCTTGAGTACGCCAACATTTGAATGTGCATTTCCACACTTTTATTATGATTTCACATGGTTAGTTTAGAGAAAAGTAGATTAAATTGCATGTAAAGCTAGTTTGATATACTGATCATCATGCTTAGTTCATATAGAGTATTAATCCTTAGAAAAACTTATTTAATCATTATTTAAAATTGAATATACCTGCTGTAAATAGAAGTTTAGAAGGTTAATAGCATGATTAATTAGGATTAGTTAAAGTTTAGGGCTTGAATTTGCAAGGCCATGGACTAAACATTGCTAATATTAAATAATTAGTACAAGCTTAGAAATAACCATTTAGAGCCCGATAAACTAATAGTACTAGATCTGGAACTTAGGTGATATTGGACTAATGAGTATGGATAATAAGTTATTAGGCCCAATGCAATATGTTGAGGTTATGGTATAGGCCATAGTGCATTAGTTAGGCTTAAATTAAGCTAAAAGCCTAGAAAATAGGCTTAAACCTAACTTGAACTTGTAAGATTAGCAGCTAAAGTGATAAAGTGGAACTCAAGTAGCAAGTTTAATAAGGCCACTAAATAATTAAAAGAGGCTATAATAGGCTTAAGTATAGTTTAAGCCTATAATTGGTTAAAAAGACTAATTTTAAGATAATAAGAGTTGGACTTGGACTTAAATTTAATTGGCCTAACTAATTTAATAACCTAAAAATAAAGACTAAAAGCCTAACTAAAAGATATATGAAACTATAACAATGCCCTAAACACTTAAGCACCTAACTAAGCTAAGAAATTAACTAAGTAAAGAGAGTGAAATTAAAAATTCAAATTTAACCCCTACTTTAAATGAATGGTTGTGGGTCCTAACTCCTAAAAGGACCTCACCATGTGAAAGTATGTTTGAAACCCTATGAAATCGACTATAAGATTGTGAAAATTGTACTTAAAATGAGAAAGATATCATAAAAACAAGTTTTAACCATAACCAAGAATAATAGAGTGAAATTAACTTAGACAATTAAATAGTTTCACCATAGACTTATAGTATCATCATTATTTTATTATCAAGCAACTTTGGAATCAATTCTAAGAACACCTAAGGATTTCTACAATTATAGGCATCATAACCAGATGAGTACTCTTGTTGATTCTATACTTATTTGTATATGTAGTTAATTGTACGATTAATTGAAGATAACTAAATCGATTTCCTGAGGTATACGAGTTAATGCATATGTTTAACTCTTGTTTGAATGTTATGCCAATATACCTGATCGACTCTAAATAGAGCTTCTGAGTTTTATAATTTATAAACCTATATTCTATCCCTAACTCGGTTCAACAGGCAAGTGTACCTATCGTTTTAATACACGGATGAGTATAGGGTAGTCTCCACTGGGAAAATGACTCAAACACTAGTACTTAATAAATTTTCCTATTATCTAGCAATCAATTTCATAAAGTGATTGTTTAGTAAGATTCTAAATGTTAACTAAAATACACTAATCTACAATCTAAAGTGATTAATACAATGATTACAAGAACAATTACGAAAGTACACTTAACATGCAGGCTTGCTTCATCATTTAGTATAATCTTACTAAAATACTTTTCATCCTAACACTTGTTAACTACGGGAAATTACAGTATATAAGTATTCTTCTGAGAACTACTCACTTCTAATCCTAATTATGTTTATTGGAATCTCTCCCTAATTAATAGCCAACTAAGACTGCATTAATATCAATTTAATGTATTGATTCTCCTAAGGATACAGCAACTTTCCTAATAATATTTCTATTATCAAGAGTAAGTTGTTCCAATGAATAAGATCTATTCAATAGAATTATCTCTTGACATATTTTATTAAAATCCGCCCTAAGTCAATGTCGTGCACAACATTGTACTTAGATTCATTAATTGTCATTCATCAGAATTAACAATGTCAGGAAATTACTTTTTTCAAGCACTCGATCATATTGATTGATGAAGCAAACCCTAACAAATTACCTACATATGATAAAACAACAACAAAAACTTATAGGAAACATAATTAAACAAAAATAGAACATGGAATAGTTAAAGTAAAATCCCCTTTTTATTCCATTGAAGAAGTTTGATGAATATACAAACAACGAATTCCCATTGTCTCTCTTGAGTGATTCTGGGAAAAATATAGTACGTACTTGGGAAATGATACAGGATACAAACTAGTACAAGGATGGGTAAAAAATGTAGATGTGTGTAGGCAAGTGATGTGTTGCTTTAAATGATGTCTACTCTCTTAAAAATTTTGATATTTGAAAAAGAATTCTCCCCTCGACAAGTTGCAGTAGCTTTTTATATTTTTCTCTTTAAAAGACTCGAATTTATCCCTTCACGGCACCATTTGATGTTTCCTATATACTGGTTTGCGTGAAAAGGTTGAAAAGAACAGTTATGCCCCTTCCTATCACACCTGTGACTCTTGGAGTGATAGTCTCGAAAAGAATTATTCTTTACCAATCTTGGCCGTTATTGAGGCCATGAACTCTTTGTCACATTATTAAATCTCATCATGCTTATGACCATAGTTGTGATTATCCTTCTACTATCCAATCATAGTTGTAATTGATAGGGGGATTGGCAAAACTTCCCTCGATTACGGTCATGGTGGAGGGCATGACCAAGGTGGATTCTTCATTGCTTCATTATCACGCTAGTGATTGACACTTCTATGCTTATTTCTTCTCCTTTACAGCCATGACTAACTTGAAAGTTGTTATTTTTGTGCATACTTCCTCCCTTTGCTTGTGATTTACTTGAAATCATTATTTTATTCAATTAAGTACCCAATCTAAAGAATTAAATCACATTTATGATCAATTCTATGCCTAAACATGCTTTGAAAGTGTAAAATAATTTATATTTATTAATACCTTAATTATAAGATAATGAAATGTGTGCTATACTATTGAATGTTACCTATCGTGAGTGTTTGTGAACTACTTCATCACTCAATTGAATCAAACCTATTTATATTTGGTTTAATTAATTAAAATAGACATGTATGACTATAACATTGCATCTATTTTCTAGTTGTTACCTCTTGCGGAGGTAATGAGGGCTCTTGCGGGGGTTGTATTTACTTTATTGATATGAAAGTTATTAATACAGTGCACTCATACAATAAGTGCCTCACTTTGGCTTATGGGCTTAGTAGGTGCTTGGAGATACTAATCGTATGGCTAATGGTTGTGTCTAGAGATCTCTATTGTAGGGTGTGAGTGTAGACTATGGGGATAACCTCACTACGAAACCTTAGGCTTTAGTTTATACTAGATTTTAGAAATGAATAATTCATTTTATGAAATATTGGAATTTTAAATTAGTTAACAGTCCATGTGTTGGAACTTGGTTGCGATTAGTGCCGATAAATCTCTAACCCTAACTTTGAAGGGCATAAATTAGAGTTGTATGCAACACTAGTCAATTGCATTGTTCAGCATACTGTTTGTTCGTGCATTTATATGATTGTTAATAATAATTGCTTGATAAATTGCTTGCCAATATAATAGGAGGTATATCTCATTAAGCTCGTGTAGCTTTCTCCCCAACAATCTATTTGGCAAGTTTGCTTAAGTTAGGACTAGGATAAGGTTCGGGTGCAAAGTAAAAATCCAAGAGATGTAAGAGAAAGTTAGATTTAGCTGGGAAATGTATAGTTAATATGAGAACACCCTATGTCGAAAGTATTTATATGTTAAGTTCTATATCATTTAGTAGTTGTAATTTGCAAAATTGGTTTACCTTATCTTATAATTTGATAGGGGATATTGATTCTCAACTGTTCTGATGGGCTGTGGATTATTAGGTGTCCATAGTTATTTTCAAACAACATAGTTATATGATTAAAATGTGAATAGCAAGTAATTGAGTAAAGTCTTGCAGTGATTGACTTATAAGGCAGTTTTCATATTATGAATATACACGTGATATGAAAATCTTAAGTAATCCTTTCAAGCCCCCTTTCGGGGAATTACACTATAATCCGCCTTAATGTCAATAAAACTCTAATTTGATAAAATGATCGCTAAGTATGCGACATTGTGTAAAATTGCTAATGAATTATTAGAGATAATTTTACATAATAACAGTAATTAATTAATTTCAACTAATTAATAATTAATTGCAAATAAATTCTACATACCCAACTTGTAGCATCATGCATGTATATGTATGTATATATATACATATTATTATAATTTCTTCCCTTCTTAATGCATGTATATATTATTATTATTATTATAAAATATTACGATATACTATATTATATACATATGCAATTTGTTTAATTAAATACCTTAACCAACCATTTTATTATTTTATCTAACTAAATCCTAATATAACTACACTATAACCAAATCCATTACAAGAACTAACCCATTAACCAAAGTTTCACCCTATTCCCTAGATTAGACCCTAATACAAGACAAAAGATCAACACAATTCCCAAAAATACATTAATTTTCGACTAAATTCTCCATGTCGCAAAAATCTTTTTTTTTTTTTTTCCACAATCAAATCCCCTCCTTTTTGCTTAGAAATTGCATGTGCAACTACCCACTTCCCAATTCCATTATTTTCCAACTTTTTCTTACAATTTAATATACCAAAACATACATCCTAAGCCCCCCAAATCCCTTACTTTTGACTAACCACATCTCATACCTCAAAAATCTCCTTTTACAAATCAAATCAACTTCATTTCTATTCTCCCATAGGCCTAGCAAATCTGTCTACCTATTCTCCAATTTTCTTTTAATTTTTCTTATACAACAATACATACAAAAAAAAAAAAAAAGAACACTCCTATGCCCCCAACATGATCAACACCTACTCCATCCATCTTCCCTTCATTTCTTCTATTTTTTTCTCCTTTCATCTACTTATTTCATCACTTGTTCCACCTCCTAATTTCAAGCTCATAAAGGAAAACGCTTGAAGGACTAGAAGAAGGTCACTCTCTGAAGCTTTAAGACCCACTGCACGTCTTAAAAAAAGTTCTATGTGTATCTCTTTGGTATATATATTATGTATTAAGATCAGTTTTGTAAAAGTTATAGAGTTGTATGTACATGTAGACGATTTATTATATGTGAAACTATGAGACCTTAATTGCTTAAGTATCCCCAATTGTTAAATAAACTAATATGAATTAGGGCGTTCTAAACAATTTAGAGCTTTAGGACAATTTTGTTTGAATTGAGCTAAATTCTAATATAAAGTCATAAAAGTTAGATGAAGAGAGCTAGTAGGGTTAGTTTCTCAAAATAAAGTGTATGAAATATTTAATTTTAATAAAATATATTTTTATTAGGTACGTTCGACAATTATTAGGAACTCGACGTTTAAGCCCCGAAAATATAATGAGCCCTGAGAGATAAATTATTTGAGTTATAAAAATAATATTTAGAAGTCAAATATCATATAATGTGATTATATGAGTATGAAGTATATGCGTATATACCCGATACGTAAATATATTATAAAATATACTATATAATTACTAAAAACTGTATTAAATTCATAGAAAATTATAAAAGTTTGCCAAATGCACCTGAATTCCCTAGAGTTAGACGTGGCTTACTCCCAAATTATTAGGATAATTGTTTTATGAGGTGGTAATTAAAAGCAAAAGCAAAAGCAAAAGCAAAATCAAGGTAATATATTAAGATAATAAGGCAATTGATAGTTGGAAAATTTGTTGGCACTTTTTCATCAACCCATTCTCTATAAATTTGAACTTGGAGTGAAATGAGCATAAGTCATTTTACAACATTTAGAAACTCACAAGTCCTTTCAAAACTAAGCTTTAGTAGGAAAAACAAAAACAAGAACATTATGGTACAAATTCAAATTAGAGGTAAGGTACTTAAGGTTCCTATAGCTATAGAAAACTCGACAACGTAGGCTTTGAAACTTAAGCTTCTAGGATGTAGACAAGTCCTACCAACAAGCTTGGGTGGCTGGAGGGTAGCCGGATAGCCATGTGTTGGTGGGTAAGATTTTTCCATTTGAATTTGTTTTATTTTCTAAAAATATCAAATCAACTTGGAAAATTATGAAATTTGATTTCCTTAGGTTATTTTATATATACTTTCATGTTGTAATTTTATTTTGTTAAAATAACATTGATTTAGGGTACTTACTTTAGAACGTAAGTTTCTAGTAACCAAAAGCAAATTCAGATAAGAAAGTCTCTAGATGGTCCTTAGAATCACTCAAACATAATAATGAAACCCCAAGTAAAAGAATCGAACCCTAAAAGTTAAACCCAAAACCCTAGAGGAAACAAGACCTTAAAACCTTAGCTATACGAGTAAAACCTTAGAAGCCTTAATACACGAGAAACCTTAGAACAATAACAAAACTCTAAAAAGATTATCGAGCCCCAATTGAACGTCTAAATACCCTAACATGCCAAATAAACCCTAATCATAAGGTTATGTCAATCATTAAAAGTAATTGAACTCATTAACCCCCTAAAACCTTAAGTTTCGAGCACGTATGCAAATCAAATAATGATAAATGGACGTCAAACCTTAAGAAAAGCCTAGGTACACGTATAGAATACTTAGACTATCTAAAGTGTAGCGTTAAAACATAACAAAACCCTAAACATGACCTAATTACACTTAACTAGCCTAATTATGCATAAACATTATTAATTACCCAAAGCAAACCTTAATCCATAACTAACCTTCATTACATCATAATTAACAAGAAGTCAAACTTGATTAAGGATTAAGTACAAGGGGATTAATGATGCCTCAAAATATCTTATCCTTTGGGGAGAGAAGATCTTTCCTTAATTGGTAAAAAGCAAATAAGTACCATGGTCCTAAATATGAGCATGTCATTCATTACCCAAATTACACACCCCTTGTCCCCCTCATTCCCCTTGCATCCGCTAGCCATTCCCTCCCCTTCTCCCTCATTTTCTTCATTTTCTAAACCCTAAAAAAAACTCCTAAACACTTTCTCAAGTTTCTTACTCAAAAGCCCCCCAAATCCACTTAAAACCCCATTCTCTCTTTCCTTACACACTTCATTACCACCCTCACTCACACTGCTACCCACACTCATACCCCTACTCCACCAAATCCACCACCACCAAGAGCCATGCCACACATACATCCCCCTACACCACCAACCACCACTCACGTTGTCATTACACCCTAAGATTGCTAGCCACCTTCGAAAGAGGAGAGCTACTATCCTAGTTCCAGTAAGCATATAGGCTAAACTTTTCATTGTTTTTCTTTTAGGTTGATTCTAATAACTCACATTTTAGCTACTCCTAACTTTTGTACAACCGTGCTTAAGATATTTTAGGATGTTTTCATGAAAAACAAGTATAGTTATGATAGGAAAAAGGCACCTTAGTTAAAGTTCTAACACTAGTATGTAAAGAAGTTGAGCATCTTAGTAGTTTAGTGTTGAATCAATAAGAAGGATCACAAATCCCCATATTCTTGAACATGATGCCCTTTCCCTAGTCCCCATCTTGTTTTCCATCCACATATTATGTATTAATAATAACCTTAAGTGAGTAAAAATGTAGTCTTGATTAAGGAAAACCCCACTAAACAAGTCTTGTATGGAAGAAAGTTAAGAAAAACTTAGAAACCCTAGGTTGGCTGCTACCTTTGTGGAGGGTTTAAATCTATAACTTTTGATTTATTTTCTTAATGATAAGATTATTAAGTGCTAAGCATGGTTTATAATTTGATTAACTAAGTTAAGTAGGTTAATGATGAGTTAGGGCTCTAAACTAGCTTAGTTAATGATTAGAGACTTTAAAATGATATTAAGTGCTACCTTAATGATTATGACTAGATCTGTAACCTTATGAAAAATGGATTGAACTTAAGGCCAATGCTGGGCTTAGGTCTAAAATGGCAAGTAAGATTGGGTTTAAGGCCCTAAATTGCAAGATAAGCCCTAAAAGACCCAAATTTAAGGCTCGGATAATTGAGTGACCAGGTTTAGACCCTATCTTAAAAGACTCATGTTGGTTCCGTATAAGATATTAAGAGGTAGGGTAAATTAATATCTCTAAATTTTTGAAAACATTTTTGTTAAACAAAAATGAAATTACCTTTCTTAACAACTTATAATGGTGAATAGTGATATTTAACAATTTAACATACAATAATAAAATTGCAAAATTAAAAGAGTAAGGAAGGAGCAAATCAAGCAAAGATTTTATATAACTTCAGCCTTTTACCTACTACTCTCTTCTAGCTCTATTGCTGGAGACCCGGTTTACTTCACTGGTGCCATTCCACTTGATCCACTAAATCAAAACACAAACAATTTACAATCATTCGTCACAATGACTTTACAACACTCTGCTCCGCCTATCTAGCCTCTCTTTAATTTAGGCTAATAAAGATCTATAGAGTATAAACTATCTTTTCTCTACAATACAGTATAGAGATTACAAGTGAGAACAAAAGTACAAGTCTTAAATAATTTTGCACTTGAAGGAAATAATACTTGTTGTAGAACTTTGATTTCGTGTAGCCCTTTGAAAAAGTATTTGAAGAACTTTCTGAAACCTTTTAGAAGGTAAAAACTTATCAAGATTTTTTTATGCAATGATAGTATTCCTTTAGAGTTGTATATCTAAGTTTTGAATCTTTTCTCCTTTTATATTTACTTTTTCCAACAACTGAAAATCTAAAGATTTCTTCACTTCCATAATTATCCAACCATTAGTTATTCTAGATAATTCCTTGAATATTTTTATGAGAAGATCTTGGTTATTTGAAAATTCAAAGCTAATTCTCCTTATCATGTTTAGATCAATCATAATTGCCAAATAAGCTTCTAAAAAAAAATCTACTTTACTTATGGTAAGCCTTATATTCAAAACTTGAGATCTCACAAAAACTGATTCAACCTTATCCTTATCGAATCTAGGGCATATCTTGATTTTTACAAATATATTTTTTCTTAAAAATAATCCCTATGGATCTTAACTCCATCTTTAGTGGAACGGGATTAAGTGTATTTTCCTAATACACCCAATCTAGTGGAGCTAGGTCTTAATTAATTTGAATTTGATTTAAATTAATATTCCATGTAATTTCTCCAGACCAACTTTCTGAAGAGTATCAGCCTTCTTTTCTTAAAAGTTTTTAAACAAGCTCCTAAAGTGTTGTACTAATTCTTCTTATAAGAGCTTCTATAATACTTTTTGAAGACTTTCCAAAATAGATTATTTTCAAACAATTTGAAGCTTTTGAATAAGTTTCTGAATGCAACTTAATTTTGTAAAAGTTAAACTTTTTGAAAATCCTTCTATAAGCTTGCATTCTTAAGATTCATTAGCTTTTAACCCTTTTTGTTTTCATTAAAATGTATGAGAGATATCTAACAGCTCAAAACAAGTTATTTGAGAGGCCTACTAAACCCTAAGCCCATCTAAGACATCCATTATAGGCCTCTTAATAAGTTGAAGACTTAAACTTATGAAAAGAGCTTGTTTAGGCCCATAAGAGCAACATCAAGGCCCAAGATAAAAATTTTAAGTGTTGGGCAGAAAGTTTACTTAAAATACTTAAAAGGAAGTGCAAAATATTAAGTTTAAGGCCCAAGATCAAAAGCTAAGCCCGAAGCTCAAAACTGAGCTTAAGCTTTAAAGTGACTAAACTCATACTTTGAGCTCACAAACTTATAAGGCTTAAATAGAAACCTTACCAACCCAAAAGCTAAAAAATGACCTCGTCAAATGAAAAAAAAAAAACTTGAAAATGATGAAAAACACTATAAGATCACAAAAAATAGACTTGAAATAAGGAAACTATGCTCGAAATATGAAAATAGTTAAAATGGGAATCTAAGGCAAGAAAGCATAGTTAATTAGTACAAATAGAATACCTATATACTTTAAGTGTATTCTTCAGGTGATGAAGACAAGTTTGATGCAGTTGAGGATTATTGGGATTGTTAAATTCCATGTCAAAGTGAACATACTAACCCCTGTCTTATCTTGCTTGTGGTTATAGTGTAGAACACCATTTAATTATATATATGCAAGAAGTAAATGTGCTTAGGGTCGAGATTATATGAACGAGTTTGATTTGGATGCACTTGTTAAGAGATGATAATATATTTGAATTAAAAATTAGATGTTGCATTAGTAAATAGGGCTTTGGATTGTATGTCATATATATTTGGTCGGTCACTTATGAATTGGAATAATAACTACTTGAGTTTAATAAAAACCAGTTATGCATTGCACGTTTGTGCATTATCTAATAGAGTGTTAGTACTACACAATCGAGTAGGAGATCATACATGTTGGATCTAATATTATTATTATGTGTGTTGTTGATTCATATGATGTACTCTTTTGACATATTCTTGCCTCAACCTTTAAGATTTACTTTGCTCTAAGGAGTGCTACCCTCTGCTTGAGGCTGAGCCATCACTACTTTAGGCTTATTGAGAAAGAGATGAACGTGCTTGGACGATAAATGTAGATACCTCATTCTTGATGTGCCTAAATTCTTCATTACCCGGGCAATGATAGGTATAATACCGTGCTTTACACAATCACTGGTAGACTATGTATGATGTTGAATTTCATATGATTGTTTGCATTGCATATGCATGTTAATTCACTTGCTTGTTACTCGTTGTTGGTAAGATAGGAAGGTTATTTACTAAGTAGTTATAGCTTACCTTCTTATAGTTTGTTGTTGTAGTAGGATCTTTGGTTGATGCTAGGCCACAGGATGCTTGATGTTAGTAGTACTAACTTGGGGATAGTTAGTCAAAAGAAGAGAATAAGAGAGCACGAGTGATCACTTATATTTTATTTGGACTTACCAAATTTATTTACATCTTTTAGTATGTTGAGTAGCATAGACTATTAGTACTACCTTATTTCGGTTCTATTTGACTTAAGTTAGGGGAATCGTTGATCCTATCTCGCTTTATGTTGGATTTAAATATTATAGTTTAACTTATATTAAATGCTCTGTTATTACTTGAAACTAATCTTCGAGTAAAAGTCGAGATTGTGAGACATCTTATGTAGTGCACCGAAGATTCCTGATTAAGAACGGTGCTTGGTCTCAGATTTTCCCATATTACACAGTGGTACTACCTTAGCTTGATCACTCATCCAGGTTGTGATACGTGCCTTATTCCAACGAATTTTAATTGAATTTTTTAAAATATCAAATGATGTTATTTTGGGTTGAAAAATTTTATGTAAAACTCTTATAATATATATTAAATTTTGGTAATAAGAATTTTGGAAAAATATTATGGTTACCATTTAATGTGAATTATTTAGTATTTTTTGGTAGTTTTATTGATCATGCCAAATTAAAGGATTTTAAAGCAATTTGTGTACAAAACCAACTTGATACAATTTCTAGAGCTTAGTATTATTAAAATATATGTTATACTCTAATTTTAGTAGAAAGTATAATTATTTACCTATTTTTAGCTATTTATTGATAAAATGGAGCTAAATAAGTAATACAGAGTATATTATATAATACGTTGCAAACCCCGCAAATTTAGCTATTTAAGAATAGAAGTAAACCCTAATACTATAGATGACTTAAAGAGTCATCAAAGTCGAGTAAAATAAAAATTTAATAAATCATAAATCTAAATATATTATAAGTAGTAAAAACCTTAGAAATTATTCAAAACCCTATATCGCATACTAAAACCCTAAAACTGACTTACACATCATTAACCAAAATTGAATCCGAATTTGATCGAAACTCTAAAATTATAAATATAAACCTATAAAATAATTAAATATTACTCAATAGTGATAAAATTATAGTCGATTGTAATTTTTGACTAAAATGCCTATTCGCGCAAACTTATAACGAAATCGCTATAATAACTTGTAAAAATTATAATTGTAATGGGTACCAATTAAATTGATAAAATTTCACAAAAATTTAAAAATTAATTTACAAGGAGAATCGTTATAATTTATATGATTCGAAAAATTATATATATTTGTTAATAATTTTCATTTTCCTTCTCTTCTATTTCCAATTTATCTATTTTCTTTCTTCCTTTCCTCAACTCAATCTCACCTCCTGCACAAAACGTAACAAAAACAAAATCAACAAAATGAAAGCCAAAAGAAGCAGCCTACGTGAGGATTAAATGGACATGTGTTAAGTATATAATAAAAGAGAAATGGAAATGATTAATTTTTGTCATGTTCTCATTAATTGGAAGTTATCTTAGCTTACATTTTAAGCTAGTAACTCATGTGGGCAAGAGAAAAATATAAATATGGAAAAAGAAAAAAAAAATTCTACACAAACACAAAATCTGGAAAGCAAACCATGAGGGAAAGAAAGAAAAAGAAAGAAGGAAAAGAGAGAAGGAAGGAAGAAAAAGAAGAAGAAAATAAATAAGTAAGTCATTTATTTTTCCAGTGTAGATGTATATTATGTAGTATATACATGTATAAATATAGTATTTGTATAGTATTTTGTACATATAATATTACTAAGTCCATATATATGAGCATAAACACATAAATTGAATTATATATACATATATTAGGCTATGTATGTATACATATATGTACAGAGGTATATGGAAAAGTATGTATTATGTATTTTTTTTTAGTATACATATGATTAGCATTAAGTATTTATGTTAAATAACTATAGTATGTCTATGTATATGTGTGTACCGTGAGTTATATATATATATATATATCTATATGTAACCATGTATAATTATTTTCCTACATATATATATATATATATAATCGTATACTATATATATGTAATAGTATATTTCCATAAGTAATAAT